>OY744605.1:46479718-46499878 GCA_963556255.1 Allolobophora icterica
TCTAATGCATACAGGCTACGTCTTTCTTATATGTACTTTGTTCTGGTTTGAAGTCCAGTATACGTCATGCACAAGTGCAAGTCAAATCTGTGGTTTATTTCAACGAACGATATACATTTTGTGCCATGATGCCGTTGATGATATGTAGCCGCTATATCGTAATCGTAAACTCCAAATTTCTAAAGCGCTACTCTAAAGCTAAGTGCAGGAAGTTAGATTGACATTGACCACATCGCTTAGTGGAGCACTGGACGTGGAGAGAGAGACAGAGACAGAAATACAGAGAGAGACAGAGACAGACAGAGACAGACAGAGACAGACAGAGAGAGAGACAGAGACAGACAGAGACAGACAGAGACAGACAGACAGACAGAGACAGACAGAGAGACCGAGACAGACAGAGAGACAGACATAGAGACAGACAGAGAGACAGACAGAGACAGAGAGAGACAGAGAGTGACAGAGAGAGTTCGGGGAGAAGGACATGGAGTTGGGTCCCGGCTGCGTGAAGATGGTGGTTAACAGAACAGGATTTCGTGAGATGGCTCAGAGAAGTGGTGTATAAGTATGAAGAGAATTGGCTATAGGACGGAGCTTTGAGGAACACCACATGAGAGGGGGAGAGGTTGTGAACAGTTGCTAGCGGCTTTGACAGAGAAGTAGCGGGAAGAAAGGTAAGACTGGAACCAGACTAGAACAGTGCTAGAGACACCAAAACAAGAGGTCAGCCAAAGGAGAAGTAGGTGGTGATCGATGGTGTCAAAAACGGTAGAGATGTCGAGGAGACAGAGATAGGGGACTTGTTGGTGACTTACAGCTACACCCGAAGCCACCGCCGTTAAGCCCTCAAGTCGAAACCAGTCGCCAAGCTACATATACTGCTAGCGACTTCGTTCGCGTTAATATCTTGCTCATTGTTTTAATCGCGGTCTCCGAGCTTCGATTTTTGACGGAGACATCAGCACCAGGACAGCAGCAACACTTGCTTGTAAGGTACTAATCACAGTCAACAGATCACCAGTTCTTTACTTACTACCTGCCTGAGTGGTTTCTATTACGATGTGTCTGTGCGCTAAGGCATGGACCTGAATGGAAAGAGGTCAACCCTTGCTCCTCATAGACCCAACTGACTTTAATTCGTCCATTACAATTATAAATTATACTTAAATATTACCAACAGCAAGTGGCTACAATGTGCTAAACTCTCCAGGCCCTCTGAAACTGAAACTGGTTTCGTTACTGTTGATTTTTTTAACCTTTATCCAGTTATTTGTAGTGAACTGCTCAACTGAAGTTGATTGCTAAATGGATTAAGCCAGTGTTTCCCAACCTGGATGCCGTAAACTTGCTCTAGGAGTGTCGGGTCTAGATTACAGAATGGGTCAAAAATGTGAAAACTATAGCCTACTCAACAGCACTACTGACGTATTACTATTTTTAGAACATGAAGTAGTGTAGAAATAGTCGCAACGCTGGTTGAAAGCAAGGAACGTTGCCCGTCATTGATATATATATATATATATATATATATATATATATATATATATATATATATATATATATATATATATTGCTCGGGGTCTCGCGCACTGGGAGCGCCTCTGAATGGCTATGCCGCGAGAGGCGCTTTATAAATGCCCATGTGCAATACAATACAATACAATATTTATATATATATATAATTATATTTATATACACTGTGAACGGAAAAAAACCAGATCTCTCTTATTACTACGATAATTTTTGTAATAATTTGCATATTTTAATAAAACGTGGTGGAACTTCAGTTTAAAGGATATGAATCATATAACTATTATTTTTTAGTTATAATGTGTGTTCAAAATGTCCTCCTTTGGCCTCAACACACGCACAAAGACGCGCTCGCCACTGACTAATTGCTGAATCGAGTAGTCCTACAGCTTGATCAAATTCATCCCATGCCTGAGTTATACGTTCACGCAGTTCTCCAACAATGCGCACCTTTGTCTTGCAAACTTTTTCTTGCATCACACCCCAGATTTGTAGTCCACGGGATTAAGGTCCGGGCTATTTGAAGTGCAAAGTGTAGGGGGTATGAAATCTGGAGTTTCGTTTGTAAGAAGTTCAATCCCAGGTTCAACGGTATCGCGAGCTCGGTGTGCCATTTTGTAACGGATGTTTTATTACAAATGACGTCACGGTCACGTCAATTTTTAACTGCTTTAGCGCATTATTATCTGAGATTATATATTTTGGGATAAAATAGTTTTAGACTAAATAACATTTTCAATATTTCGTAATTTCCCTATTTATTGTAGAGGTCTGGGTTTTTTCCGTTCACAGTGTATAACTGGAAGAAAAATAAACGACATTAAGACCATGCAGGTGCCGTTGACTGAATGACTTTTAGTAACGGTGCCTTGCTCTGAATTAGGTTGGGAGCAAGACGGAATAGATTGCAAGCTGAACGAGCACTGCCGTGCAGCCTCTGACTTAGTCGTGTGTTTTATTCCTTTTATAAACTCTGGTATGCGTTTGTCACCTTCTTTCATAAATGCATACTAACGGTTCAGTCACCGGTCTGTCAGTACAGTAGGCGGTAAACTGCAGTTGGCTAGGCATACATTTTATAAGTAACTACTAGACATACCGGATAAAGTCAGTCGCTAATTCATTCAGTTAGCGTTTTGCCTGCGTTTTACCTATATCGTTTCGCCTGTTGTTATACGAAATAAACGAATATATACACGTTTGCATACATACATATACATACATAATTCCTTAGTGACTCCTGGGAGTACTTACAGCAGAGACCGAGTTACAGCGAGACAAGCAGAGTTTCTGTGCATGCGTGGTGTTTAGTGAAGCCAGGCTGGTGGGCGTTGAGGACCCAGTTACAAGAAGGGTAGTCGTTCAGCCGGGCAAGGACAATGCGTTCGGTTAGTTTAGATAAAAAAAAGGAGATGGGACGATAGTTGGAGAGCTTTCCTTGTCAAGATTAGCTTTAGCCAATGAAGTATCGTTTAATTACAGGATCACTCCTTTAAAGGCATTCTTGACATACAGGCATTGAATTTATGAGCGATTACCTCACCGTACCTACTAACTACAGAAACTCGTGTGTCATCCTCTTTACTAATCGTAAAAGTTACTTTCCTAAGTAGGCCTATTTATTGAGCCACGTCAGCAATACCATCCAGTTGAGAGACGTTCAAACCGCCAGCAGTTTCAGCCATTTTAATTTGATGCCAATGACCTAGTATGACGTCAGAAGACATCGTAAAACTGTTAAACTGGGAATGCTTATCTTAATATATTGCGCTTCGTCAGAGCTTTTAGACTGATGTCTTGGTTCTCTTAAAAGGCGTTATATAATTACCTTAATACATGCATACATACACAAATACGTACATACATACATACATACATACATACATACATACATACATACATACATACATACATACATACATACATACATACATACATACATACATACATACATACATACATACATACATACATACATACATACATACATACATACATACATACATAACATAACATAACATAACATAACATCTGTCTTTATTGCATCCAATGACAACATTTGACAGTCATTTACAACAACAAAATTTTTTATATAATTAGTACAAAATCTGTAAACTCAGTAACTATGAATTACAAGGTAAAAAGAATTAATACTTATGCAACTTCCCATTTCTTCATATCCACTTCTAACAGGTGAGTTTATGCAGTTGATTGAATTCTTGTAGTCTTGTAATACTAATGGCTTAGCTGAGTTTATGCAGTTGATTGAGTTCTTGTAGTCACAAGAGGCAATGGGCGCCCCTAAGGGACCTAGATCCCGCTGAACGGGGATGCCCTGCTAATAACTAATTACAATTTCAAAGGATGGCACAGCATGGTTGCTCGCCTCACAGTAGCGCAATCCAGTACCTGGCTCAATCGTCTTACTCTCTCCCCGCTTGGAGGCGCTTAATGCTTATGGCTTAACTAAACTTAACTAAACTTAACTAACAAACCTTAAGTAACAACACTCACGAGTCGGGCCCCGTCTCCACCAATCCACTAAAGTCAAAATCACATCGTGCTTTTTGGTTATTTATCCAGTATCGTTACATGCGACAGAAGAATGCTTTTTATTTGCTTCTTAAACAAATGCCTGTTCTGCAACGAACGAATTTCGACTGGGATCTGGTTCCAGATTAGCGGACCAGCTGATCTGATACTAAACCGTCTCACATTCGTACGACTATTAATTGGACGGTATAGTGAGGCTCCCCGCGTATCATGTTTGTGCACCTCCGAGGCCTTCGCAAAGTAATTTTTAAAGGAGGCCGGTAGTTGATCATGCTCGTAGCAGTAGATGAAGTCAGACATTTGAAAGTTGTTTATCTGATTGATATTCATTATTTTTAGTTCTTTGAAAAAAGGGACGGAATGTTCCCATTTCCTTGCTCCCTGGATCATTCTAATAGCTTTTTTTTGCAGAGTTATTAATTTCTTGAGCCTCGTTTGATAGTTCGTGGCCCAGATGAAGTTGCAGTAATTAAGAAAGGGAAAAATTAATGAGTAATAGAGGTTCCTCTTAATTTCGACTGTGAGCAGGTACCCAATTCTAGAGATTATTCCTATATTTTTAGCGATCTTTTGAGCTATATAATTAACATGGACTTTCCATGCAGTTTAAGTGATTGTCGACGTAAACTCCATACATACATACATACATACATACATACATACATACATACATACATACATACATACATACATACATACATACATACATACATACATACATACATACATACATACATACATACATACATACATACATACATACATACATACATACATACATACATACATACATACATACATACATACATACATACATACATACATACATACATACATACATACATACATACATACATACATACATACATACATACATACATACATACATACATACATACATACATACAAACAAACATGCATGCATGCATGCATGCATACATACATACATACATACATACATACATACATACATACATACATACATACATACATACATGGGGCGTGGTGGCTCAGTGGTAAGTTCGGCGCCTTGTGACCGGAGGGTTGCAGGTTCGAATCCCACTCTAGCCGCTGCGTACGGACCTTGGGCAAGTCCTTCACTCGCAATTGCTCGTGGCGCTTCGGCGTGAAAATTCCGGCACAGTATCAAATGCTGTAGTCGGGAGCGCCTCTGAGTAGTAGTTGACTGCGAGAGGCGCTATAGAAATATTCGGAATAATAATACATAAAATAATGCAATATATGCATACATGCATGCATACATACATCCATATGTATTTATTTATGCATGTAAGCACGTATAGATAACGCACTGTAGACAAACAGATAATAATGCACTGTAGATCAATCAGCCACGAACTACATATAAAAGATCTCCATGACGACGAGACACGCGTTTTTGATCGATGACGTCATTGATCTTAACAACGGAGTTGAGATGTCGAAGGCGTGAGTGCACCTCTTGAATGTGATACAACAAGTTCCCCATTGAGTAGTTGACATCAGTAGAAGACGATTCAAGTTAATGGCGACGTCTACTCGGCAAAGTACTAGACCTCCTCTTATACGTCGGCACGACGGCTTTTGTATACCAATCCACTTCAGAGCGTGAGTCTAATGCCAAGTATCGCTGCTTACTTAGAAGACCTGTGCCAACCAGATTCAGCGATAATTCGAGTTTCCGATAAGCTTAAGTAAGGCAAGGTATGTCCAATTTATAATTCGTCATCGCCATAGCATTACACTCACTGGAACTGTTGATCTTTCATGAGAACTGCTCACTGCCAACCTTCAGCCGTATACGGCTTCAGTTTTCACCGCCGCACCAACTGTGAAGCCTCGGCGGTTCGCGACCCCAGCGAAGCTCTGTTCGCGACGCGGTTTGGCTATATATAATATGTCTAAAACTGTCAGAAGTTAAGTGGCCAATCCTGAGACCCCCGTGGCACAACAGCAATGTATTGCATTAATTAAATCCATTTATGGAATGCAAATTCTTGCACCACCTGTTCTGAAATCTGGCCTACATCTGGCTACAATTCTAGATACCCCATTACAAGCATCCTGTTGATCTAAGTCAGACACGAGATCCGATCTACTTAGTTGCAGTGCGCCCAGCAGTCTAACCAAGTTTAATCCACACTTGTTGACAGTAGACCTATTTCATGTATCTAGGCCTATGTGCTATAGTATGTCGAGTGTTCTATGTCAACAAATCTGTCGTTTCAATATTTTATTAATGGAGGACCGAACGACATCTCACTGACTCTTATCCTAAGACCGGCGGAGCCTAGGTCTACATTATTTAGACTAGACCCGTCATCGTCGTCGTCGTCATCGTCATCGTCATCATCATCATCATCATTAGGAACAACAACAATAATAACAACAACAATAACAACCAGAAAGGCATCATCATCGGCATCTTCAATATCAGCCTAATAGGCCTAATTATCATAATCGGCAGCAATATCACCATCGTCGTCGTCGTCATCATCATCATCGTCGTCATCATCATCGTCATTGCAGCAAGAAACTCACAATTGCTAATGTCTAATATTAGCTAAACAGGTAGGCCTCAACTATACATAAAACGAAACCAAGTAAGAAATAATATTATTGACGTTTGCAATATGACACAAATCACGTGACTCGTAAGTATGCAAGAAGTTGCGCAATTGTTGCTTAAGTAAATTAAACTTTGACAACTTATGAATATTCGTGTTCGCATATGTAATGTTTTCCAGTACTTACTGACGTTGCAGTACATCTGCGTAGAACACCCGGTATTTGTTCGCGTGAATATGCTACAGTATGCTATGTCATCTCCTCTCGTTTAAACCTTATCTTTCAGATCGCACCCAGAGGGTTGTCCTTGGTGACTCCAGAACGGCCTAGGTTGGGGTTGAGTATGGTGTCCCCAGGGTTCAGTCCTTGGCCCCATCCTGCACATACTCTACACAGCTGACATTCCTTCCTTGTTCACCAAACGCCTTGCCTTTGGCCACCTTTATGCGGACGACATCCAAACCTTTGTTCAAGACTCTTCCCCTGAGAAAATCTCCCTCGTTGGATCCATTGACTCTCTGTCACATGATCGCCACTCTTGGATGTCAGCCAACCGACTTAGTCTTGACTCCTCTAAGACCCAACTGATCTGGTTTGGCACCAAACAGCAGCTACTTAAACTTGATCTCTCACTTCTGACGTCGTTGTGCCTTGATTTCCGGTGTCCGTGACTTGGGCGTCACCCTTGATAGATAGTGCCCTCTAGTTTCCTGAACACCTTTTGCACCTGAGGCGCTCTTCTTTCTATCACCTGAGGCGTTTGAGGGCCATTAGAAGACCCTTCTTCCCTTCTGTGTTTACAAACATGATTCATGCCTTCATTTGCTGTCACGTCGATTACTGCGAATTCACTGAATTCAAGGATCGCGTTTCGTCCTTACAGTCTGTTCTGAATGCGGCTGTCAGGCTCATTGCCCGTCTCCCTCGCTTTTCCCACATAACAACCTACTTGACCGATGTCCTTCACTGGCTTCCTGTTGCTTCTCGCATCCAATACAAGGTTCTCCTCCTGGTTGCTATGGCTCAACGAGGACTAGCTCCTAAGTATCTTCGTGAGTTAATGTGTAAACCTCTCTGCTCTTTCTTCCCGCCCTCTTCGGTCTGCTGATTGGTTTGATCTCCTTGTTCCTCGGGCTAAAACTGCCATGGCTCAACAACGTGCTTTTGCCATCACAGGCCCTTCCTTATGGAACAACTTACCCCCCCCCATTCGTAGTAAGATTTTGGTGGGAACTCGCCCTCTTTTCTTTGATCACGTCGTCTTGTGGCAATTAGTTACTGGACAGCATTATGGTAAACTGTACGGATCAGTTATTGCATTGAATTAACAAAATAACAGTAAAATGTTGGAAGCAAGTCGCACAACATAAATAACAACTATTATGGCCTACACAATCCCTGTAATACATAAGTAAAGTTACTTTTAAGTTCCGTCTGTGGTCTGCCGACCACAACTCTCACCAACGGCTTGGACTCTCGCCAGTGTCAAACCCAGGCTATTTGTAGTCCAACTGCCAGCATTGTCAGCTTAAGGCATGTAGGGCCTATATTATAGCTTGTATAACAGCTAGTTGTAAACTTTGGTAATCGCTTAACTACTGCAAAGTAATTCGAATTTATGGGGCATAAGATCTGTCGAAGCGCAAACGCTAAAACAGCAACTCAACATTTTTATAATGATACGCTTTGCATGACTTTACAACGACTCTTCAGTTTTACAAGAACTCACAAGACGTACTTGGATTCGATTTTACGACGTAGAAGTAAAAAAAAAAGGATGAGCAGTCTGCCGCCTTACCACATATGCAATGGACTACATATATAAACACTATAGCCTACCCATTGTACATTGCCTGTTGTCTGCAAATCCATTGTCAGGTATTCTCAGACCGAAGTCAATCTTCGCTATATCATTTTAAACGGGATACGGAAATTTCGCCCTCGGAAGATTCGCCCCCGACATTTCGCCCCCGGGAAGAATCGCCCCCCGGAAGTTTCCCCTCCGGGATCTATGATGAAAATTTAACTATAAGACTAGAAGCTGGATTAGCGATGAAAATGTAACTAGAAGACTAGAAGCGGGATCTATGATGAAAATGTAACTAAGACTAGAAGCGGGATCTATGACGAATATGTAACTAAGACTAGAAGCTGGATCGACGGGGGCGAAACTTCCGGGGGCGAAATGTCGGGGGCGAATCTTCCGGAGGCGAATCTTCCGGGGGCGAAAAGTCCTAGAACCATTTTAAACTGGCACTTGCTAATAACACTATCACTTCGAGCGTTTTTCCTATTTACAACGGCAATGTGAAACGTTTCGCAACAGGTACCCTATATTGTCACGAACAGCAGTGTCTTCTGCTGTTGTTTTCGATACCCTGGTTTGTAATGCATGGCCGGAAAATCAACAAGCAGTCTCGCGCATCTGCATAGAATATAGAATATATAGAATAGGACTTCTTGAGGTGATGCTAATTTCTTCTTGTGTTTCTGTGGCGCAAGAAGAATGAACCTCAAATTTCAGATGTACCATAAAAATGCATTTAACTCTATGTTCGCTGGAAACATATACCAGGCACTCACTTTTGTAAACAGTTTTCTGACAAAAATATATTTAAATACTATTCCTTCACCGAGCAGGTTCGAACCCGCAACCATTAGAATACTAGACAAATGCGTAATTATTGGGCCACCTTAACACAACGCTGATCGAGTAATAACTATCTATTATAAATATGTCAGTGTATATATAACTGGGCCGAATTCCAGATTTTATCAACCTTAGGATGAGCGCGTGTGCCAAGGCACAATGACCAGTTGTCACAAAGAAAGGTCAGTTGAGACATTCAGCCAAGGGCCATATAGATATGATTATTCAGTTGCGTGTCTATCTTTGCCTATAGGTCATTTCAGTTGTAGACATTTATGATATATTCTGAGGACGCGCGATCTACATGTAGCATAGAATAGCAATGAATATAGTGCATTTGAGATATTATTCATTCAGTTTAACTTAAATGTTTTCGTCTACTCACTTCTTTTCAGTTATATGGACATTGATGTAGAGACGATAGACACCGTATTGGACAACTGAATTGATGTATATATGACATTGGAGTAGAGATATTTTGCATAATCTAGTCGAAAATCGAAATGTATTTAATTGTGTGTGTTTGCATGTATACGTAGGCCTATTGATGCCTGGTAGACTAGTTAAATGCATGCCTATGACTGTAACTTCACTCTATTCGGCGGAGCGAGTCTTCCCCATCCAGTTGATGGACACGGACCCAGCGGGTCTCCTCTTCCCGTTACTCTCGTGGGACGGACAACCACCCTCAGCCGATAAAACGATACCGTGCAAGGCCATACATGCAGGTCATGAGTGAAACGCGAAAGGGTTTTTGCATGACGTAGTCCACAGAAATCCACGAAGTCAGAGTTTTATGGGAATGGTGTGACCTTTAACCGGCATCTCAACTGGTCCGACCAGGTACGGTAAGCGGCCGATCCCTGCAGTAGGGGCGCCTCATCATGATGCGTGGTACTGCAGGATCGCATTGTGGGGCGTCAGAAGATACCCTTCTGATGTTTATCGAGCATTGATCCGCTCTGCCAACCACTACGGCTGCAATCACTATACAAATGCTACGACAAAATCAGAAGAAAACGCTTGAAACAAACACCGATAATTCTAATGTAAATGCTCACGTTTTTCTATAACGACCTTATACATGTCTCGACTCTGCTAATGTTTGTATTGATCGGGTGAGATCCATGACCACCTATTTAAATGGGTCTCATGCCATTGGTTATACGACAGCTTCAAGGAACGAGTCTGGACTCTCTTCAGGTTGACTGTGGAGGTGGCAAATCTCCACTTTCGCCGCAAACATCATCATGAAGCTTAACGTAATCTCTAACCATCCAATTTCAGTCATCTCCAGCGGCAGGAGGATGAAAGTAGCCAAAGACGATAGTAAGTGAGTAAGTAAGTAAGAAGACGTATCCAAAATCGCGGCTTCGATGATTTCTCCGCTCCTCTACTCTACAACACCACCTTGGCTATAATTGTCGTCCGCCCATAATAGATGGCATCATCAAGTAAAAGGTCAGACATACAGACCACTCCCCCTCTTATAGGGAGAGTCTTGTTCGAAGACCATGTCCAAAACTACAACTGGCAAATGGCTGTCTGTCTGCGTGTGCGTGAGCACAGTTAGTAAAGTATCGTTTTAATTTCATTAGCCCTTTTTCATTGGATATGACCCCATGAAACCACCGGATGAGCAACATCAGTCAAGGCAACGGAAATGACAGCCAAATACAGAGGGCAATAACTTTGACAATATAATTTTGTATTGTTCCTATACTGTTCCTATCATATTGTAATTTCAGAGCATTTATTCTCAAACTACCTAATAGGTTCCAGTTGGTGTATAAGGGAAATAAAGTCAGTTACTCGAGGAAGATCACAATACCAGTCAGAGTTTAAGATAGTTTATTTCTCCTCTATCATAGATAAGTAAATCTTTGCCAGACCGGAAAGGCGTTACAAATGGTTCGAATGACCCTATTTGCGCCCCCTAGCGAAGCGAATTTAGCAGTAGAATGAGTACACTTATTGTGCTTAGTACGAAGATCAGATGGAAGGATAAGGCGGTGGGGAAAAGCCATCCGCTCATCTGCCAAGGTTAAGCAAAAAATGTAGTTGTAAGAAAGCGCCCACAGTTAAGCTTGATTATAATCCCATGTCATCCTGATGCAGAACATAGACCTGTATAATTCTATAGTCTCGACTTCATGGCCATAAGAATGTCTTCCATTTATGGTTAGCTCAAGAGCTGTTGCTCTTCTTCTTGATACGCAATGTATTTCTCTTCAGCGACTCTTGAGGAATTCTAACAACCAAATCCAAATTCCATTTAGACTTCCTCCACAAGCCAGATTTAACAGACTAACATACTAATTCTTTTAACCCGATTCGTGCCACTTACCCCTGATGTTGTTCCATTTCTGTCCTTATCCTCTTGATACACTTAGCTGATACGAATTTGGCTGGGGTTAGTACATCGTGCAATTGATATAGTTTCGGACAAAGAGAAATCCGAGTCTCTTACTCTGTATCGCAGTATTGTTTAGCCTCCTACACTGTTAGAAATATAGGTTTTCCTACAGTGGTTTTTCTGTAAAAATATACAGAAAAAGGCTGTAAATGACAGATACAGAATCTTTTCTGTAAACTGCCGTCAACGGCGCGGTGTTACTCCAATCAGTCTCCACGCTAAAATCTCGTGACTTAAACCTTGCTCCTCATTGGTCACGTTTCGGGCGCCGTATGCACAAACATTTTGTAGCGCTAGTCTAGCATGCAATATAGCGACTATAAAGTGCAAAATTAATTAATAAAAAGTAATTGAATATTCTGTAATATTTATTATCCAATGTTCTTTACAAATGAAAATAAATGTGAAAAATTACTATAACAAGTTCAAAACTGTCCGAAGAACAGCATTACTTAGAGACGAACGAGGATGTGTGGTCGTTGGTGAATTCGCGGCGTATTTTGACAATGGCCACTGTATGGTCATAAGATGTTTTACCAAGACATTCACCGCAAATGCAAATTTCCAAACTAACACACGCATTGAGACAAAAAAGCCCACATATTATTATAATCAGAATTAAACATATGGACAACTGAAAGGGTATTCAGCTCGTTGACGCACATTATCGAGTTTTAATACCACTCAAACGAGTGACTTCTGTGGCCTATGGGTTTATCATTCGATTTTATGACATGTGTTGGCCGAGTTCCGGGTTCGATAACCAACCTAGAATTTCTCTGGTAAAATAAAACTTTTAGCATTAATAAGCTGGCTGACATTTAATCAATCAATCAATCAATATTCGTTTATTCGTCAACCATTTGTGTATAATTGTGCATTTAAACTGTCATTCAGATTTTTTCACTTATTGTGATTTGTTTTGTTAATAATATTTAATATTTAGGGAGTGCTCTCATAGGCGTAATTTTTGGGGGTTTCGAGGGGTACCCGTACCACCACTTTTTGGACTGGGGGTACCGTACCCCCACTTTAAAAATGCCAATCAATATTTTATTATTGGGCCTTCCCAGAGATCAGTCTCTGCCTTGCTTCGTGTACGTAAGAAACTGGTACCCCCACTTTTTAAACCAAAGTTACGCCCTTAGTGTTCTATAGTGTATTCGTTACCATGCTGGGCTGTCAATCGAGAGGTCAGAGTTGGAACTCCTCGCCAGAGGAGAAATTTGGTTTGAGATTTCTGCTCCACCTGCACCCGTTAGCCAACTCAGCTAGAACGAGTAAATTTACCATACAATGTAGGTGGGAAGACAAGATAGCCAGGGTGAGGACTGGCCACCCACCCTCATATGCTGAGGCTAAGAAAATGAAGTCGTTAACACTTCATACCAATGGCTGTCCCAGGGATAGCTTAAGAGACTGCTCTACTTCTAATACTTAATGATGCATCAGTAATCAATAATGGCTCTTTTGGTGAAGTGCTCACATTTCTGCAATAAATTATAACGTTAAATACAGATGTTGTAGAAAACAGATCAGCAGACGAAGAGATTTTCAGTTATGCAATTCAGACAACACTCATCTCTGCACTGAATATGGTTACATGACAAAGAACAAAAAACACACGTATTTCACGGAAAAGCATTAAATTACAACATGAAAATACTGAATGTTGAATTCTAACATTTTACATTTTCAAAAACAATCCATATTAATTAGCAGGAATCCACATAACAAAACAGCGTCTATTCACAAAAATGCACATATAAAGTCAACATTATAGCAAATCAATTAGTGATTTGTAAAAAACACTCGGGACTTGAGACCGAACCAAATTTGTCAGTATTCACGGGTCTATCAGTATTCAAGTCTTTACTGGCGAGTACCTGCACCAAGAAGCTTCAACAAAAGCAGAGCTCATGCAGATACTCCGCTCCAAAGACAAAAAACCATGAACAGTTATTCCACTGTTTATATTATTTTCAACAGTTTTAAACACAAATAGCTATTTTGTCAGCTTTCGCTTGTTGTTTATTCAAAGTGGCTTCGGATTGTGTCAGTCACTTCTGTTGCTGTAGTTTCGATTAACATGTAATTTTAATTATGAACAATTGGTAAATAATTAAGAATGAAATGACTGCACACTGAATTCGAATCGACATCTGCAAACAACAACTGTGCATTACTTCAGCAGCACTCCATATAACATGATAAGGAGTATCTCCAGAAATATTAATATATAAAGAAGAGTGTCACCACAAATATTAATGATTCTGACAAGTTCTCAAGCCCCGTAACACAAAACATGCCGTTACAAGGGTGTCTAATATCAGCCTAATATATAGTTAACATTCAAGTAAAACAACTATGATGGTAAAAATAACATAAAAATTTAGTTCTATCTATTACAAGAAGAATAAAGCTATCCCTTGGCCAGCTGCATCACTGGCTAAGTGTCATGTCCTCGATCACTGGAAATGTATGGAGTAGGCCTTTTTGGGCAGCGGTCGTAAACTGTCTCTTACTGAACTCATTTCTGATGATTTAACATCAGGCATCCACTCCAAGAAATCATAAAAGAAATGGAGCTTAGTCCAAGTTCAAAAACACCATAGAAATTCAACTCCTTCTACAAAAACAACAGTTCGAGATGCATCGTAATCTCAAAATTTCTAAAGCTTATTCACGAACACTGTGTTGTATCAGAGGGGTTGTCCTGAGATTGATGTCCAGTGGAGGTTCAAGTCCAGTTTGCACAAAGACCAGAGACAGGAAGCAGAGCAGCTACCACTGCGGGTTTCGCTGAGGATGAGTAAGCTTGGAAGGCGGAGTATCGGATGGATTTGGATAGGAATTCTTGAAGAGGCGAGACCTATGATGCATTTTCAGTTTGGTGAAATACTGCAAGTCCATTTGAAGCAGCAATGTCAATCCTCATTTTTCGTTGACAGGCAAGTGTCCACAGATCCTTCCTGTGAAACAAAATCAATGTTTTAAGTACATGGTTAAAGTTTCAGACTTGTGATAATAGGATTGCGAGTTAGAACTTTACATTCCGAGATAACTTTTTATCACGTTAAAGACTTGGAAGACTTCACCTCTAATGAGACATCAACAGTCGTGTTCCAGCAGTGCAGATGTTTACATCCCTTGGTGTTGTCATTATTATTATTATTATTATTATTATTATTATTATTATTATTATTTTTTTTTTTCCCGAGGTAGTAAAGATCCCTCGGGCTGTAAAAGAAGATTAAAAACAGTTTATTGGTTCTCGTCTCCGACTTCGTGCCCAAAAGTGCCTCTGAATGCAACGCCATTGAACCGTTGCGTGCAAACTGACAAACGCTGGAACAGGTGCATGCTAATTATTATTATTATTATTTATTATTATTATTTATTATTATTATTATTATTATTATTATTATTATTATTATTATTATTATTATTATTATTATTATTATTATTATTATTATTAATTATTATTATTATTATTATTATTATTATTTTATGCCCTGAGGTACTTCGTTCCCTCAGGGTCTTAAAGATTAAATTAGTTGTTTTTTCCGGAACGGTTAACCCTCGTCCAAGTCCTGCTGGGCTGATACCATTGAGCCGCTAAAGGCCACCGCGTTAAATCGTTGAATAGTGCCAGTGTCTAATATGCAAGGCATCAACCGATGGCACACCAAAGCCAACTGTAATCTGGTCAGCATTCAGAAGGTCAGTCTGTTGAAACAGACAGACAGCTTATGCCGGATAAGCAATCCAGAACAGATAAGTTTCAAGTTGAGCATGACTGACAAAGGCAACTGAGCAGATTGAGCACCTACAATGATGGAATTCCAAAATTTAGGTCCATCACCCAAAAACCCTCGTTCGGTCAGCAGAATTTTAACTTCAGGTATTTAGGCATTCAGATAAACCTGTTCCATAGGCATGACACTGAAAAACAAGAACTGTCATAATTAAATACACAGTTGTTCGAAGTCTAGCACTTTCTTGGATCCAGTTTCAAATCACATATAGGCACAATACAGATAACTATTGTGAATTATCAACTGATTTGAAAAATCTATGTAGCCAGCACCACAGATATAAATCTACTTCCACTTGGGTTAAACAATTTTACAGAAAAGTCTAGCATAAACGAAATCAAGGATGACCATACAATGAACTTTTATAGCATGGCAAAACAACACAAGAAGAGTGTTACATTTGCCAAAAATAATAACATACATTAATACACTGTCAAATGACATGAGCCTTTAAAAGATGGACTATGTAACTGGACAAGTCCTAAGAAAGTTGATGGTCAAAATTCAAACAAACCTCATATTGACAGAAACGGTGGAGTACACCTTCGAATGACAGTCGTAGTTTCACGGACTTCAGGGTAACAGATGGAATACTTTTAGGCACTTACAAGTCACCTTGCACTTTTTGGCTGCAAAATTATACATGGAATATGTCAACATAAAATGCTATAAAACAGTTACACATGGCCCTTCCAAAATTCCAAAATTAAAATTAATGCATTAGATTCTAAATTGGCCAGGGCTTGATCAGCAGTCCACAAACATATTAATTGATTCCCAGTGAATGAGGGTCACACCAATCTGCTGTTATTCCCATTTTGTCCTAAGGGTCAGTCGCTAACCATCCTGAATTGTTGCCATATGCACATGCTTCTTCATAAAATCCTAAACATGGCACTACATCATTTCCATGATCAAATATTAGATTCTGGGGACTGTTAAGTCCATGCGATTAGTAGCTTCTACTTGTACCATACGACAGCCTGAATAATGCTGTTTACTCGACCTACCAGAAATAAAAGAACAATACATGATATTCAGCATACAAATGACAGGCAAGCAATGAATTCATACTATCCCTTCGTTTTCTATTTCATTATGCACACTAGTTTTGTGGTGCTGCACATGAATTGTTAGAACAAAAGGCCAATCAAATCAAAAGAACTTATCCACTGGAATGAGCGTGCGACAAATACTTGAAACACCAAAGCTGATTTTCCACTGGATTACCGAAATATATTTTTCTAACTGAAAAAATTTGATTTGCATAAATCTGACTTATTGGGATATTTCCAAATATATTTTTCAGAATACTGGCAAAGTATTCCTTATTAGCTTACTGAATTTTGAATACCTTTGTGTCAAAAATGTTTCCAGCGTAATTAATTTTATAAGCAAAAATTATCTACAGATCCCCGGCTATTAGCAGCACTCAACTGGTTTAAACGACAACAAGAAATATAGAAACCTCCATTGAGAAATCTCAATAACTCTGTGCTTTTAGTTAGACCATTACATCGGTTTAGCGTAAAATTTAACAAGTACGGCACGTTACTGTGTTTTAACTGGTAAAGAGTCTAACTATTATAAAGTTCAATTGGTATAGGAATTCCAATATTGACTTACATTTCGAACTTTGTTGGAAAAATATATAAGACCACGCTTCACGCACAAATTAACACAAGGAACGACCGCTACAATCTGGTGCCCTGCCTCATCGAAGAACATAGTTGTGCGCTATAGTTTCACAACTGTTAAGCGTGCGCAGCAGCTTTACTATGGAATTTCATTTCCACGCATTCAACTAGAGTTAATTTCAGATTGCCTGGAAAGAATGATAAAAGCTATATCTCGTATGCTTATTAGAAACATTTATTAGCTGGTCTCTGTTACCAATTTGAGATCTGATATAAGTAAGTAAGTAAGTACAAATAATATTCTTTATTACTACCAACTGCTTATACCGCACTTCGGTTTACATATAGTTTACACAAAATAGAGCATTCTTGTCAAAATGTTTCCTCATTAGATTGTCCGCCCTATGTATTAATCTTGCCTCATGGAATAGGCTAGTGCTGTCAGTGGACACAGCAGTGGGAGATGATGGTTCAGCCCTCGTCATGCAGTACCACAGCGAAGAGTCTGCAAGGCTACATAATTGCTGGAATCGTGACTGGGGTCTATGTTTTTAAAGAATATGTAATCCTGTCAGAGGCGCCCGCAGGCTTAAAAAAATTGGACGCACAACAAACAAATTTTCAATTCAGATAACATCTATTTGCTTTAACATGCCGTATTGCCGTTTAACAAAAAACTGTTTTCTGTAAGCATTCATTCCCGCTCTTGATTAAAAAAAATTTAAGAATGTTCTGTTTTCAACGTTATGTATAGGTGATTGAATTGCTTTCAAAAATATCGATGCGAAGCCTATTCCATATGTGGATTTGATTTGGTGGGTGGACGCACGTGCGTCACGCTGCGGGCGCCTCTGAATCCTGTCGCGTTTGTGTAGACAGGAATTTCAACAATAAAGGAATATTGATTGAATGATTGAATATATTTATTACACGTCTCTCCAAATTGGTTTCTAAAGTTAATTCTAACGCTTTCAATAGCGACCGTTTTGTTCTGCAATTCTCGTTGGCCTCTGATATAAGAAGAACGCTTGATGGTCGGGTGCTTTTGATATAATGATTATGGCCACTGCAGAGAGCATTTGAGTTACAAATGAACCCGACATTTAAATAGACGAGCATGTACTTAAAACTACCGGGAAAATAATACATTCCGTCGTTATTGGATATATACACGTGTATAGGTCTTTTGATATGAAGTGGAGCAAATGGCTGTTTCTCTGACTATTACTTGTATCATGGTGTAATCTCTTACACCATGCTTGTATGTAATGCTCTGCATAAATTTTGTGTGACGTCAGAGACTAATGGACTCTTTAATATATAGACAGGCTCACGCAACTCACGAACATGGCGGACAGATGAAGGGAATTGATAATAATTTTTCTCGTTTAAAATATTTTAGCTAGCTGATTAGTTTAAGTAAAACATTAAACTTGAAACAGCAGTGCAAATCTGACAAATGCGCAGTGTACAGAAATGGGTGAGTGACAGAGACACCAAACGGCAACCACGCGGTGAGTGCAACGAGGTAATTGAAGGGTGAGTGGACAATTTTCCTTTGTTCGTATATCGTTCTTGCATTGAGTCATCCCATTTCAACGGCATATTGTGGTTCTAGGTGGTGAAATTTAGTATAGAGATCTAGTTTCTTAAATTCTATAACACACTGAGTTATTGATTAAGTGAAAGGTTGATTCTTCAAAATGGGAGTAGTTCAGCTTTGAATTTAGAATTTTCAATAATCATCAGAATGTCGGAAGTCATTAATATAATGACAAAAAAGATCAATGAATGGCCACTCTATAAAATAATATTTGCTATAAAATATGCATGCTTCAAATGGTGTAAAGTTTTTAAAATTGTGTTCTACAGGTGGCCTCAGTTGTGTCTAATGGAATCGGCAAACTTGCATTATAGGGGTCCCTGGTTGTGTAACCTGGCAAGGTGAGTATGTAGCCTATAACATGAGGTCTCACCGTAACACTAAGACGTCTGGTTTAATAAAACAAGTTATTGACTAATATCCATACATGAATGTTTTCTTGTGCATCAATGACGCTTATAACACTTAAGGCAAATTTATGGTAAATTTTAAGCTGGAATGTTCAAGTTAAATGTTCAAACTTTGCTATGCTGAATTTTTTTGTCTTGCAAATATTGCAAAACACAACTCATCATTGCAAATCTCGTTCAATTCGAACAGGTTCATGTTATAGTAAGGTGCAAAACAAAGTTTAACTGATTTAAAACAAAGCTTAACTGTTTTAAAACTGTGCATGTTTCGAGTCTACACGGCTGCTTAAATAGTAATACATAGTCCCCTTGAAATTGGGTCATCGCTAGGAACCCCGATAGCGCAAGTTTGCCATGGAATCAATGGCCTTCCATGCTGAATAGGGTATGGTGTGTTTCTATTAGTATCTTATTAAATGACAGAAAAGTGTACCTTATGGCCAGATTCAGAACATTTGTGGTGAAAGCTAAAAATGTATATTGTTATTATGAATTTCTATGGCATCAGTGTGTAATGCACAAGGCTTTGTCCGATATGGCACCAACACGAAGCCACAATTCTTTTTAAGTCCAGCAGGCCTAAAGCAAAAATATTAAGACAAAGCAGTGGCATTGTATTGAACGCTACAAGTAGTTGATTGCTACTTGCTATTTACTAATGTAATGGAACTAATAATGAATTTTTACGCTACAGCGGCTGGATCTTTGGCAAAGAGCTCATTGGGATGTGGAAAGGCCAGATGAGGATTTTGTTCTTTACATGCTAATATTCTAATAGTTTTGGTTCTTTTCTCAGTCTGGAATTTTGTATTTATTCAGGAAGTTCTGGAATGACTGACGTTGGATACTGTACATCAATGGAATTGTAGTTTATGCTGCAGTTGATTCAAAGGTGAAATTCCAATTTGATTATATTACTTGCAAATTTATGCTTGTCTTTACCCATTTATGAGCATACCTTTTGAAATCTGTACT
>OY744605.1:47107578-47292578 GCA_963556255.1 Allolobophora icterica
ATACATACATACATACATACATACATACATACATACATACATACATACATACATACATACATACATACATACATACATACATACATACATACATACATACATACATACATACATACATACATACATACATACATACATACATACATACATACATACATACATACATACATACATACATACATACATACATACATACATACATACATACATACATACATACATACATACATACATACATACATACATACATACATACATACATACATACATACATACATACATACATACATACATACATACATACATACATACATACATACATACATACATACATACATACATACATACATACATACATACATACATACATACATACATACATACATACATACATACATACATACATACATACATACATACATACATACATACATACATACATACATACATACATACATACATACATACATACATACATACATACATACATACATACATACATACATACATACATACATACATACATACATACATACATACATACATACATACATACATACATACATACATACATACATACATACATACATACATACATACATACATACATACATACATACATACATACATACATACATACATACATACATACATACATACATACATACATACATACATACATACATACATACATACATACATACATACATACATACATACATACATACATACATACATACATACATACATACATACATACATACATACATACATACATACATACATACATACATACATACATACATACATACATACATACATACATACATACATACATACATACATACATACATACATACATACATACATACATACATACATACATACATACATACATACATACATACATACATACATACATACATACATACATACATACATACATACATACATACATACATACATACATACATACATACATACATACATACATACATACATACATACATACATACATACATACATACATACATACATACATACATACATACATACATACATACATACATACATACATACATACATACATACATACATACATACATACATACATACATACATACATACATACATACATACATACATACATACATACATACATACATACATACATACATACATACATACATACATACATACATACATACATACATACATACATACATACATACATACATACATACATACATACATACATACATACATACATACATACATACATACATACATACATACATACATACATACATACATACATACATACATACATACATACATACATACATACATACATACATACATACATACATACATACATACATACATACATACATACATACATACATACATACATACATACATACATACATACATACATACATACATACATACATACATACATACATACATACATACATACATACATACATACATACATACATACATACATACATACATACATACATACATACATACATATATACGTACATACGTACATATAATTATAGATACATATATACATACATACATACATACGCATACGTACATTCGTACATATAATTATAGATACACATATACATACATACATACATACATGCATACATACATACATACATACATACATACATGCGTTGTGTATATGTCGTCGTCGATGTCTCTGGCATAATATATCTAATAAGCTCAGCTGTTTGTTTTAAGAGTGCAGGCGCTATATAAACTTCCCAATCCGCATCCGTGTCAGCACTCATTGATTCGTGTCTTACTTTTGAAAAGATCCGGATATGACGTCAGCAATGGACTTCCTGCTGTCGTCCGACTGCTCTTTCTTTCGTCCTTTTTTCCCCAGATGGCGCCGTAGCATGTTCCATTTCTTGGGTCCCTTGCTCTTTGCCGGCTCAGGGATTGGTCCTCCGAGTGAAGGGTTCGGTCCCGACAACAGGCAGAAGTCGTCGTACTCCGTCTGCTGCCCTGTAGTGCCATCTATTGAATGACGGTTGCAGTGTGGATCTGTGGCGCCGTCTGGCGAATGGAAGTACACCGCAGACGGTTGATACCATGCAACGTCATTGTCTTCTTCTTCTTCGACGCATGCGTCGACGGTTTGTTGGTTGACATCGTCTCCCATTGCAGGATCTGCTTAACTTGGTTAACACTCGGATTACGAAGCGGTACTTCCTCAATCTACACAGGCACAATCAGCTAAATAGCTACAGTTAGACCCTAAAAGTCTCTACAATGTTGTATCATTTTTATGGGCGTCGTTCTCATATTTTACTTATTTGTTTGCATTGCTGTTGTAATTTGAGGAGGTTAGCTTCGTGCTAATAAAGATCACTCACTCACTCACTCACTCACTCACTCACTCACTCACTCACTCACTCACTCACTCACTCACTCACTCACTCACTCACTCACTCACTCACTCACTCACTCACTCACTCACTCACTCACTCACTCACTCACTCACTCACTCACTCACTCACTCACTCACTCACTCACTCACTCACTCACTCACTCACTCACTCACTCACTCACTCACTCACTCACTCACTCACTCACTCACTCACTCACTCACTCACTCACTCACTCACTCACTCACTCACTCACTCACTCACTCACTCACTCACTCACTCACTCACTCACTCACTCACTCACTCACTCACTCACTCACTCACTCACTCACTCACTCACTCACTCACTCACTCACTCACTCACTCACTCACTCACTCACTCACTCAATTATTTGCTAAATCACTTCTTTATATCTTACTTAAGTATGTAAGAAAGTTTGCTCATTTGTGGTGCGCCTGTATGAACGACAGTCTGAAGAGGCGGAGTACACAAGCAAAAGTCAAACGCTACAGAAAAGCAGTTATTAGTTATTACTCTAGAAATACAAGACACAGCGCGTGTTTGGCTTCTATAGCGCAGACTGTAATAACAATGACTGTCTACATATGAAGTATTATGATGTATTCTGCATGCGTGGTTTAAGTGGAAAGCACTGCTGACACAAAATGGGTAATTAATCCAGCATCTGGACAAGCTTAGTCCTCTATACCAAGGGTGCGGATCCTAAGAGCCAAGATACCTTTGGGCCATCTGCGTTTGGAGGCAAGCCGTTCAATCTCCCGATCTGGTCAGAGTGACGATTGCCTATAAAGCAGTTATAAAGTTGAATAGGTCATCATAGCCGAGTCATAAAAAAACTAAAAAAGGAATAGGCCTACCTAAATGTCATCAGTATCAGTGGGATTTATAAATGAAACTATCAAAAAATGACATATTTTGGATCATCTCCCTGCACCCCGATTGTAAACTAAACTTCTAGATCTTCCTGCTCATGTTCCAGCTGGTTACGTCCATTGACCACGAATTACGGCCCACTGCAGTAGGCTACATGATGGACGTTGATCCAAGCCCTCGACGAATCGAAGGCACCGTACAACTCCACAATACTCAAATAAAACTTTAAAAATCCGAAAACTTCTAAACTATATATCATAGCTATAGCAATGTGCAGGTACCAAGTGCTTCTATGTATAAAAGGTCCTCATGAGGAGCGTTCTATACCAGGATTAGGCCCTACTAAGTGCTAATAATTATAGACCAATATAGGCTAATATAGGCCTACGATCACAGACAGCCGGAAAGAAAAGAGGAAGATGACAGCCATGGCAGCTGTTTGCATACATATATGGAATCAGGTGCTGCAGTTGAAACCTTTTGGATAATTCTGCAGGATGCAGAGCATTTGCTATTATTAGACCAAGTTTCAGACGGTTGTCGTCAAAATGGTCTAATTAATTAGTTTGGTCAAATGACTATACAACTGAGCACTCGTATATAGCCTATCAATCTAACGTCCTCTTATATATACAAATAACAGGCCACCAATCCCAAGTATTGCTATAATTCGCAATGTGCCCTGAGGCAACATATATATATATATATTATATATATATATATATTGAGCGTCTATGTATATAATATTATAATATATTTACGACATACAATATATATGTCTGTCCGTCTGTCTATCTGTATGTCTGTCTGTCCATGTATATATATACGTGAATTTATATAGGGCTACACATATGTTTGCTATGTATGCATATGCCACTTATACAGGAAAATCTATATACATGCATTTATAGCCTGGTTAATGCTGTTTCAGTGATAGTTCCGTTTGCTAATAACCTGCAGGCTGAAATGTTAAACTGCAATAGGTAGCCTATTATACATGGCTATTGCGTGTCGGATAAATCTCCATTATTCCCGATAGAACGAGAAGCCGATAACTATCAGAGCATTTGAAAAAAACATGAAGCAGTACCACGTTAGGGACGTTTTCTAATCAGAATAAATTAACCAAAGTCACATAACGGTTTAACTACACTTCATAAGCATCCTGTCTGTCTGTCTGTCTCTCGGTCTGTATTTCTGTTTATATGTGTCTCTCATAGGCGCCGACTCCTTGGGAGCCTTGGGTGTGAATGAACCCCGAGAGAATGCTCAGTCCATGGGTGCGTGGCACCCAGAAGAATTTGGACCTTAGACTAATTTTTTACACCTAAATAATCACACAACTTGAGAAGTACAAGTGCAACACAAATACACAACATTGCATGATCCCACAGTCACAGCCAGTATATAAATTATTTATTTAATTATTTATTATTTAAAATAATAAATAAATAATAACACTGGAACGTCCAAAATGTCACCGATTTTCAATACTTTTTCTAATTTCGTAACCCTTGACAAGAAAACAATTTTCTTTCTCCGAAAATCCGCTAAAAATCACCTACTTAAAGGGAAGGGAAGGGGAAAGGAGGGGGAGGGAAAAGGATAGGGAAAGGGAGGGAAGGCCAATGAATCCAGAGACAAAAGCAAAAGTCGGCGCCTATGGTATCTCTGCATGTCTGTCCATGTATGTATGTTGCATGCATGTATATCTGTATGTATGTATCTATGTACGTATGTATGTATATTATATATGGATAATGTATGTATGCATATATGTCTGCATGTATGTTCTTATGTATGTATGTATATATTATGTATGTATTCATGTATGTAGGCCTATATATTTCTGGATACTGAAATAGTGGCGTTTAGGGAACCTCACAATGCCGCTGTAGTATGTTTGTTGCTAGCAATTACCTGTTTCGGCTGATTCGCAGAAAACCCATTCAGCTTAACTTAAAATTCAACATTCTCGATCTGTTATCATAGCCATAAATTCCAGGGCTTGTGCTAGATTTCTTTCAAGGCGTCACACACATGTTCAGTTGTATACGTGCATACTTGAATGTATGTAAGTACATGTGTATTCGCTGTGTAAATAATTTGCATTTGAACACTTATTGTTTATATAGCCCATATTTAGGATCTTTCATACGCCCCAGAATCTCTTCATCTTAGGTTTCCCAACATTCAATTCTCCTCTGTTCGTGACTTGGAAATTGTCCTTGATCCTATCTTCTTCACTGTTCGAGTTGACCTTGTATCCCGATCTGGATTTTATCATCTACACGTAAGCCAGCTCCGATCCATCCGCAAGTCTCCTTCATTTTATGCTGTCACTACATGCACTGGTCCACGCTCTGATCTGGACTTTGGCAATGATGTGTACGTTGGCCTTTCCTCCTCCAATTTGTACAAACTCCAGACTATTCTTAATGCTGCCGCTCGGGTTATAGGTGTATTCCTGAGTTTACCAACATTTCTGCCTGTCTGCATGATTCCCTCCGCTGGCTCCCTGTCCAACAGCGAATTCAGTTAGAAACCCTCACCCTCATGCGCAACTGCCTCATTGGGTCTGCTCCGTCTTACCTAATGAATTTTTGCACCTCGGTTTCTTTCTTGCCTGCGAGGGCTTTCTTGCGATCCTCGACCCGCGGCCTTATGGCTGTCCCTCGTATGCGCTCTTCCACGGCACAATGCAGGAGCTTCGCTTATGTAGGTCGCTCTGCTAGGAACTGTCTTCCCTTGTCTCTCCACCAAGAGCTTCTTGTCCTCTCTCCTCTCCTCTCCAGTTCCGTAGACGGCTGAAAACCTTCCTTTTGCCGGTGATGCGAGTTGAGAGCACCGTTGATCTGAATGGCGTCATTATAAGTGTTCGGTTACAATTACAAAATTCCAATTACAATGGCTGTTGCTGTAGTTACCATGATGGTAAAGTCTTCCAAGTTGACAGGCCGACCTCTGTAGTGTAAGCGTAATACGAAATCAGTTATGATGCTAATTTCATAAAAGGCCTATAGGGACTATACTATAGGCCTACTGCGCAGATAACATCTATACTAAGTAGACCTATAGACCATTTGCACGTTGTACTCTACCCAGTCACAAAGTATATTGGTGTAATAAATCTTACTGTTTTTGTCTATGAGCGTAGTACGTGATGCATTGCAGTCAATCTTACCATGAAGTGTCTTACATGTCTGCAATATATATCGTCCTCTGATGTAATACCGTACTTTGATATTGAAGCAGTGATATCCTTGTACAGTCCTTCTGTCGGTTCACAATCAAGCGCTTTAAATTCTTTATCCTAGTTGTCGGTTAAATCGCTCACAGTGATCAGAGAGTATATCCGGTTTCGCGCCTCGTAACAGGACCTCGCAAGAGACCTGGCATGCATTAGTAAAGGCCCTAACAATTCTAAAGCTGTTTCCAAGTTTCAAATGTGGAGGCTTAGAAGTGCGGCGGCTACAGCACGTGACTTGTCGCTTATCGCCAGATGTTGGCAAGTGCGAGGAGACTGAGGCGGACTCAACGGCACAGTCATTGGAGTAGGCGGTATCGCATATAGTCCGATCGTGCACACCAAATAGGCCTCTAGGCTACGACCACAGCCTAAGCATTATATAACCTAACGCGCAGACTATAAGACTATATATATATATATGTACACGCAGAAGCCGTGACAGGCCTACGTCCTTTTCATCCTTTTGTTAAAGTCTTTAGCAAAGTACTGCGTGACGTGATTTAGGCCTGCCTGAAAAACAATGGCTTGCTTCCGGCAATTCTCAATTAATATAATATATATGCATGGCCTACACACATAAAACTTTTATATATATATGCATATATACATACATGAGATACTGTTTCATGAAAGTATGCAGTTGGTTATTACTTAGCATGCAGATTCGTCATTGTCCTCAATTGTGTGACTTCGTGGATGACGAAGAATCACAACTAAGCCCTATATATATATATATATATATATATATATACATATATATATGTATATATATATATATATGCTTCATTCTTCGTCATTCACGAAGTCACACAAGGACTATACATATATATATAAGCTTATATAGGTCCTTTCGTCGATTGTTCTTCTGGCGCTGAATAACTGTTTGGTGGATAGACCGTTTACACAACAACGAAAGAAGACCAGACGTATGGGGGTGGGGGTGGGGTACTCCTCAGCCCATGACTACATCGGATGCGCTTCGCCGGTTTTTCGTCGATTTCTTCCCTCTGCCCCCATCCCTTCGTTTGCTGACCGCAGTTCATACTGACGTGAGAGTTCTACAGTCGTCGAGTGACTAAGTTTGGTTCATGTAGGCCTATATTGGATACTTAATATGATGATACACAGTTCATATCTAATAATGCATAGTTGCCAACAGAATAATGCATCATGCAGCTCTGTTCTACTGCGGTCTGCAGGTTCAAATACCATGGCCCTATGTAAAGTCAACATGGCTCGCATTGTAGAACCTCTGTGACTTTCATGATTCGTCATCGATATGAAAGTTCCCTCAAGTCCAAGACACAAATACATATGTGCGCAAATTGCGCATATATTATATATATTATATATTATATAATATATATATATACTTTTAGGACCAAAGTAGGTAGGGCAAAAGAATCTCTGGCCCCACACCATCGATTGAAACTCATTGGGAAGCAATGACCCTCGGGCCCCGTGTGTCGCCGCCCTTAATTGGTCTCCGTTCTATACTGTCTAATCTGCTGTAAACCAACATGCGTGTAATTATAGTGACGTGTAAGTTTTTTCTAAAGTCAGTTATGTTCCTGTTTAGCCGGCATTTAGATGAAGGACGCAAAGCGGATGAAAGGACCCGCATTGAACAACAGACCTGCATGTCTGTAAGCTTAAAATTGCCACAATACAAAGCAAAAGGACTCTCAACTTGGGCCTCCAAGGCTAGTGTGACTGCCCAATGGACGTGCGTACATACATACATGTACATACATACATACATACATACATACATACATACATACATACATACATACATACATACATACATACATGCATGCATGCTTGCATTCATACAAGGCATACATACATACAAACTTACACATAAATACATACATATAGGCCTATACATACACACTAGTAGATACTACATTCATATATACATATATATAAATGCATACGCAAATACATACGCATACATACATACACATACATACACACATGCACACGCGTACATATAGGCCCCTATACATACATGAATACACACATACATGAATACATACATACATACATACATATATACATACATACATACATACATACATACATACATACATACACACATACATACATACATACATACATACATGCATAGATACATACATGCATACATACATACTACACACAATGCACCCATACATAAATACATGCAGATATGGGTAATTCCGTGGATTTTTTGGATTTCGTGTCCCTCGGCTGTTACAGCCACATTTGTATAGGTATGGAGGCACGGAATGTATCGAAATGTTCGTATTAAACTGTAGAACACAATCCGCTATCTTTTAAAGATTGGATTGTTTGTTTTAAATTTCATTTAGCACTCCAAACACGTCAAATCTCATTACAGTCCCGCGTCCCGATCCGTATTTTCCGTTTTTGGAGGTTTACAGAAATTGTAATCTCTTGAGCAGCTACACCAGTGATGCATTTTATTAAAGCTATGAGTGTCCTCTTTCATCTGCTTACGAATCGTCTAAATAGGAGGCTTATTTTAAGAATAGCACGGCAAACAATCTTGTCCCTCAGGTCACACCTCATTACCGTCACGCGTTCATTCCTATATGAATCTCGATCTACTTTTACTCGCATTCTACCGGAAACGGCTCGCAACACTGCGGGTGAGAACTATTAATAGAAATAAACAATAACTTTCCGAAACATGTGGCGTTAATGACGTAAATAATGAAAATTTACGTGAAAAACTATCAATCCGACTTTTCGTGTCTCATTACAGTCATCATCTGTTATTTCTAAAGTTTAACTAACACGTGTATAACGCTCTAACTTTTGAATGAAGCATGTGGTCTGAGTAAGAAAAAACTGTTTGCGCTTCGTTAGCCCTCATAACATTCGGTGCATATCCATACATAGTGCAGTTCTCTCATTACAGTCACGTCTCATTTCGGTCACACTTAAAATATCAACCTATTATTTCTCATTCATGTCACACTATATTCTCATTTCAGTCACATTAAATACTATACCGTGTCTCATTTATGTCTCATTTTTTATCATTACAGTCACACAGTCTCATTGCTGTCACAATTCTCATTACTGTCACAGTCGTTAAAAAACTCAATTGTAAACTAATCAACATGCAAATTGAGCTAGTTAATGGTTACAATAATAGTAGATTTACAGGTTAACAATTTGGAATGCCAGGTAAACAGCTAGTTTGTCTCACCTGCCTTCACTGGAGATAATAGACTGCTAAATTAACTAAATATTTACAAATTATGACTTACAATAGGCTAAATATGTAAATTAACTGTAAACTTAAAGTCTTTTACAGATTACTTTGTTAGCAGAATATCATATGGTCAGAATTCAACTGTTAATAATTACTTTCTGATTGTAAAATCATGAGATCACAGCTGCCCAAACAGGTGTGACAGTAATGATAAAATTTTCATGTATGTTGCATAAATCACATTGTAAAAAAGTTTTTGCTAGACGTCGTGCAGGGAAACTCATAAATTGACATTCTAAATGCATCTTAGATCAAGAAAATATTTGGTTTTATGCACTTATATACATTTCATTTTTGAACATTTGCTACATCCAAAATCCAAAGAATCCACGGAATTACCCATATAGCGGATGATGTAGTGACCACCGCTACAAGATGTTGCTCGACACAGAGAGAGAACACGTTGTCGTTGTCGATGTTTATTCAGACGATACTGGTACACGCTAGAACCTCGTGTCCCGGTTGACAAACGGAACAGAGGGCCGGCCTAAGCCGTGTGACCAACGCGCTGGATCTCTCTGTCTCTGTCTCTGTCTCTGTCTCTGTCTCTGTCTCTGTCTCTGTCTCTGTCTCTGTCTCTGTCTCTGTCTCTGTCTCTGTCTCTGTCTCTGTCTCTGTCTCTGTCTCTGTCTCTGTCTCTGTCTCTGTCTCTGTCTCTGTCTCTGTCTCTGTCTCTGTCTCTGTCTCTGTCTCTGTCTCTGTCTCTGTCTCTGTCTCTGTCTCTGTCTCTGTCTCTGTCTCTGTCTCTGTCTCTGTCTCTGTCTCTGTCTCTGTCTCTGTCTCTGTCTGTCTGTCTGTCTGTCTGTCTGTCTGTCTGTCTGTCTCTCTCTCTCTCTCTCTCTCTCTCTCTCTCTCTCTCTCTCTCTCTCTCTCTCTCTCTCTCTCTCTCTCTCTTTCTATCTATCTATCTGTCTCTATCTGTCTCTCTCTCTCTGCTCCCTCTGCCTCAAGGGCTACCATTTATATAGCCCTATCTATATAGCCAGTCTTGTTATCAAGACCTTAAACCTCAAGACCAAGACCAAGACCTTGAACCTCAAGACCAAGACCAAGACCAAGACCTTGAACCTCAAGACCAAGACCAAGACCAAGACCTTGAACCTCAAGACCAAGACCAAGACCTTGGACCTCAAGACCAAGACCAAGACCAAGACCAAGACCCAAAAATCACAATCATATCCACACTATTCCTTACTAAAAATTGTCAAGTCGGACTACTCGCTACTTTAATGAAGCAAACCAACTCTAAATGCAGACTGTAGAGAATTTCTGAATTCGAATTTACAAATTAAGTCCTTCATGCAATATGTTATTCCAAATGCCTGTTGCATTTTATAAAAACCAATTCGCTCAGAATTTTCTGACCAAGACATGCCTTATGGGGCCTCATAAAAATGTCGCCATGTAAAAAATACTTTTCATAGGTGCTGAAGTCGCTGGCACACACAGTAGCTTTTCAAGCACTGGATTTAAATGTATAAATCGTGAGCCTTTTTTAAACCGTTATTGACCGCAATGGCTGCGGAAAAATTTAAAATTCAGTCGGTCTTGGTCTTGGTCTTGAAAAACCAAGACCAAGACTTTGAACCTCAAGACCAAGACCAAGACCAAGACCTTGAACCTCAAGACCAAGACCAAGACCTTGAACCTCAAGACCAAGACCAAGACCAAGACCAAGACTTTTAAAAACGAACTCGAGCGCACTCGAGACCAAGACCTTGGTCTCGAGGACAACAAGACTGTATATAGCCCTATCTATTTATATAGCCCTATCTAAAACCTTCCAACACGGCATACCTTTACCTGGCGCCAGTCAGTCTGTCTGCATGTGCATCTGAAAACTCCCCACGCTGAGACCAGAGGCGCCCGCAGCGTGACGCACTGGACGCACGTGCGTCCACTCATCAAATCAAATCCATACAAGGAATAGGCATCGCATCGATATTTTTGTCAAACGGCAATACGGCATGTTAAAGCATTAAAATTTTGTCGTAGGCTATGATGCAAACAGGCTTGATAAATTTTTTAATTCTTGAGTTTTGTTAAATGACTGTTCATATTGACAGCCGGTCTTGGTCTTGGTCTTGCGAGACCAAGACCAAGACTTTGAACTTCAAGACCAAGACCAAGACTTTTAAAAACGAACTCGAGTGCACTCGAGACCAAGACCTTGTTCTCGAGGACAACAAGTCTGGCCTTAACGCGGCCCTGATCCTAATCCATCCGATCCTCAATTAGTCCTCCAAGCTGTCTCATCCTCAACGAAACTCGCCTTAGCAGCTTCTCTGTCTCCTTTGTCTCTTTGGCAACCGGACTCGGAACTCCACTGGACATCTATAGACAACCCGTCTGACTCGACGCAGCGCTCGTTAATAAGTTGGTGCCATGCGTTTAACTTTGGAGTAGCGCTATAGAACTGTGGAGATTATACGGTTACGATAAACAGCCACGTTTGTTGGACCCACAGAGAACCCATATAATTATCACAAGTTGCAAGCGTGCGTTGGTATACTAGCGAACCAGGTGTGAGCCCACTGAAAGTGGCTGTCTCAGAGTGTCTCTGTTGTTTTGAACATGTATAGGGCCTATATTACTAGCCTATGTGTAGAGTTTCACCGAACTATATTATTAGGATAATTAAACTATTACCACAGTATAAATAATTTAATATTTATACTGTGCTATTATAAATTGAAAGAGAACTGTAATTAACGAAATGGAAGTAAAAGTAGAAGATAAAAGGACTAAAATAAGTGTGCAATCGTGTTGTGTTTAATTTGCGGATTATTCGTCAAAGTTAATGCGCTGTAGTGTAGGTCGATCAAATTTGTCTGTGCCAAAACAATATTTCTTCTGACGTTAACGGCATTGGCGGCGAAACTGGGGGGGGGGGTGAGGGGACAAGACCCCACGTTTAACAGTGGGGGACCACACCATACATTTGTCCCCCTCAAATTTTGAAGAAACACCAAAAAAGTATACATTTTTGTCTCGCGTGAGAGTGTCCTCCCCATCTGTCAAACAAGATCGCCGCCATGCAGTGGTTAACGGACTTTGTTGCCATACGAGTCGTTAAACTTTGGATCCATCCATCCATTCGTCAAACATCGGCTAACTCAACGAATGTGTTAATTAAATTATTCGAAATTATTCAGCGGGATAGCTAAATCATCCCGATGAGGCCGCCTGTTCGAAGAGAATCGTCTTGAATCTAACGAGTTTGGAATGCAGTAAAATCGCCGTGTAAGACGCTGACAACTAAATTAGCCTAACAACTGATCGATCGGACGGTTCTTCAACTAACGGCATTTATTGAATTAAAGCTACTTTGAGATCCACTTAAAGTCTTCACAGAATCGTCAGTTAATTTCGTTGATTGATATTACGTACTGCGCTTCGTTCGGAAAGTAGGCCTATAGAACCAGAGAAATGGTAAAATTCCGAAAGACTATATATAGTAGGCCCCATATGTAATGCGTGTAAAAGTCCTATAGTTATGGTAGCAGAATCTTAAACAAACGCCCACCTAGCTATTACCCGGTGCCAAAGACTTCTCATTTAGCCTACAACAACTATAGGGTAGAATAATTCTAAGACTGCCTCAACTTGTCAAGTTAATTGAATTAAATTTAGTTATGCAATTGATGCCTTAGGCCTATATGTATAGGGACCTGCATGTATGACAACTGAGTTGTATCATCGAACTGATCAACTAATATATTTAAAAATTCTATCATATGACTGATGCATATGCTGATATGTCTACCCGAATGTGGGCCCCGAATGTGAAATATTTTCCTCAACAGCCAATTAAGCCAGACGCCGATAAAAGTTATGGTTCACTGTATAGGCCTATGGGTGCCTATGGCGGCTTTAGGGCCTATCAGATTAGTCGAAATACATAGATTAGATTAGAATACTCATAGTGAAACACTATTGCAACCACAATAGTATAAGGCCTATAACTATAGGCCCTTCTTCTTTGGTTCTCTGGCCTTAGGCATGCAGTTTCATATGTCCAACGGCGCCATTCTTCTCGGTGTTGAGCCCCTTCTTTCATCTTTCTGTAGCCGTCCTTCTTCATTATCCAGTCTAGGAACATCGTTCTTGGTCTTCCTCTTGTCTTTTCCCCTTCCATTCTACCCTCGATGATATCTCGTAGCAGGGAATTTCCTCTCATTATAATTTTATGGCCAATCCATCTTCTTTGACGCTCTCTAATAATTTCTCATCATAGATCTTTCCTCTCCCACCATTTGCAGTACCTCCTCGTTTGTCTTATGCTCTGTCCAGCTAATTCTCTCCATTCTCCGCCATATCCACATTTCGAAGGTTTCACCTCCTTATGTTCTCCCCCCTTATAGTCCATGTTTCAGATCCGTACAGGACCACACTCCATACCAGACTGTGTCTTCACCATTCGCTTTTTCAGATTCCTATTTAATTTTCCTATCAAAAATTCCTTTCTTTTATAGAATGCATCTTTTCCCACTGCTATTCTCTTTATCTCCGCGTGACACTTCGCATCCTGTGTGACCATACTTCCCAGGTAACAAAATCTCTCAACTTGCTCTATATCTTCTCCGTTTATGATTATTAGGCCCTAGATGCTTTAATTTCCTCACACGAAGTAGAGCCTTATAAACGAAGATGTAAATGTAAATGTAATGTAATCTATTATAATGAATGAAGTATAGGCCCGCTGTCGTTGTAACACTGTTTCACTGTGAAGCGAATGCAAAGAAAAACCGCATATCGTGCAAACAATGTTTAATTGTAGGGTATACTAATCAACGACAGCTGGCATAGTGGGGAAAGCGTATCAATATATAGGGGCCTATACCAGACTATGGCCTGCATGCAAACTTACTTAACTGGCTTCTAACTGTGAGTAAGCCCTCTATACAAATAGATATTAAATTTACTCAAAAAATATCGTGCGAAGCATTCAAAAAAAGTGCATAGCAGAAAAGGCCAATGCAGCTCTAAAAATGATTAAGCTGTGAAGCTAGTGTCCTAAGATGCCCCTTATTCCCCTAATACGCCATGTGTGTGCTCCATATATATGCATGCTAGATCTATAGCCTTCGTGTTACATAGGAGTGGTCAACTACAATATGCGGAAGTGTTAACTTTCGCACTGTGCATTGGGCATGTTTTAAAGTACTTTAAATATGTATGTATGTAAGGGGGTAGGCCTATGAGATGCATCCGTCTGGACTGGTTATTATAATCACCTTGCCAGTGGGTGGCCAGTCATCAGAGGAATGTAGACCCACAGTCTCAGCCAGAGGCGCCCGCAGGCTTAAAAAAATGGACGCACACCCCTCTCGTAAAGAAATAATTAACCTGGCCGCTTGCCCGCTTTAATTGCTACCATAGATATACATGCAAGTAGGAAAATTGAAATAGCTGCCATAGATAGAGTAGTGAGTAGTGACAAGTGTAAAAAATTCAATTTAGATGACATTAATACGGATACAAGTCTTGTTGGTCAGGAAAACCCATCGGCAGCAGAAACTAAGTAATGCTGTGTCTGGAAGCCCTGCCGAGACTTTTCCTGAGCCAGAGGGTCTGATAAACCATGGGAGGATTTAAAAAAAGGCTCACGATTTGTCCAGTGCTTGAAAAGACTGTGTGTGCCAGCGACTTCAGCACCTATGGAAAGTATTTTTTCACATGTTGAAATGTTTATGAGGCCCCACAGTATACACGTCTTGGTAAGAAACTTCTGACCGAATTGGTTGTTATTATAAAATACAAAAGGCATTTGGAATAACATATTTTGCATGAAGGACTTGTGTAAATACGATTTCGGAATTCTCTGCAGTCTGGACATAAAATTAATTTGCTTGAATAAAATAAGAGACTCACGTTTTCATTAGAATAGCGAGTAGTCTGACCTGACAAATTTTGTAAGGAAAAGAAGTCTTGGCCTGAATGTTTTTTTGGGTCTCGGTCTCGGTCTTGGTCTTGAGGTTCAAAGTCTTGGTCTCGAGGTTCAAAGTCTCAGTCTTGGTCTCGAGGTTCAAAGTCTTAGTCTTGGTCTCGAGGTTCAAAGTCTTGGTCTTGGTCTTGGTTTTGAGGTTCAAAGTCTTGGTCTTGGTCTTGGTCTTGGTCTTGGTCTTGAGGTTTAAGGTCTTGACAACAAGACTGATCGATTAAGGCTAGTGCGGGCCCGGGTGCTGTGATTATCTATATAGGATTAGCCATCAACGCAGGGCCCAATTAGGCCTACAAGTACAATAAAAAGTTTTATTGTATGTCTGAAAATGCGGGCCCTCAAAACTGCGGTCTCAGGTGCTGCAGCACCCTTAGACCCTTAGCACCCCCCTTAATTCGGGCCTGATTAGGAAAAAAATTCTTGAAGAGACAGGACTGCAATTTGAAGTTGAAAGCCTACATGCAAATACGTGTGGTGATAAGTATACAGAAGCCTGAGGATGATGACGGTGGGTAGAGGCACAGAATAAATAGGCCTAATTATTTATGTAATTATATTTATGTAATTATGCAATTATTTATGTACCGGTAATTATTTATACTGTGATAGGCATGGGCGGCGATCATGGTGGGGGGGGTCGAGGAGGACATGTCCCCCCACCTTTAAGAGTGGGATTACGCCATACATTTGTCCCCCACTCCCCAAATTTTGAAGAAACACCAAAAAAGGCGGAGAAATGTATTTGCGCGTGAGGGTTTTCGCTGCCTTTTTGACCAGATGAGGCAAAAACTCAATTTTTGAGCAGAAGTGTCCCCCGAAAATTCTCAGAAAGAAAAAGAAATTCGTAAAAAAAGTAAAAAAATTGTTAGCAATTTTTTAGACGAATTCCGAAAAAAAGTAGTTAAAAGAGGTCAATGAGTAAAAAAAAGTCATCAACTTTTTTGGGAGATGAATTCGTAGAAAAGTCATAAAGTTTTTGTGGAGATGAATACCTAAAAAGATAAAAAAAATTGTCTGGGACATGAATTCCTAAAAAAAGGTGATCGACCAGACCATGGCCGACTTTGTCCCCTCCCCACCTCTCAGCAGTGGTGGCGCGTGGATTTTTCAAAGGTGGTGGGAAGCATCAGTGTGCCGCCCCCCCCCCCCCCCGTAAGGCGACAGGTCTGTCTAGCAGTCTAGGGAAATTTTGTCTGTGTTGTGTATGATAGTAGTTAGTAGTAGCCTTGGCCTAGTATAGAGCACAGTAGCAGGTGAAGCAGATCCGCTACTAGTATCACTGTGTACTGCGCACTTAAAGTACTTTTTGCCTAAGCAAATCAAATCAGAGGGGGTTTTTCAGAGAGTTGTCAAAAAGAGGTCCGAGTCCGGTTTCCAGGAGGCCAAATCAAACTAGAGTGGGTCCCCAGAACGTAGTTCAAAAGAGATGCGAGTCCAGTCGACACGGGGCCAGATCAAGAGAAGAGGCAGAGCAGCTGTCAAGACGAGTGTCGTTTATTGCAAGAAGAAGTTGAAGGCGGAGGATCAGATGAGTCAGGGTAGGCCTAGTGCTTGAAAAGGTCAGATTTCAGTTTTGAGTGGAAAGCCAGATGGTGATAGAGGACCATGAGGAGGAAGATGAAGAACGGGTTGTAATGATGATGGAGGCACTGAGAAGCTGCGGAATTCAGGGGGTGGGGGGTCAATCCATAGGCGTGGTGCTGTGTTGAATTATTGAATATGGCTCGATTGGAGAACTTAGATGAGTAGTGACTGGCCGTCAAGAAAGACTGAGATAGGAGGACGATCGGGTGGAGTGCGTTGTCTGAGTGGTGAAGAGATCACTGAGGTACTTGGGCTGGGAATATTGGTGAAAGTTGTAGGTTAGTGTAATATAGCCTAATGAAGTGGATTCTCTCTGGGATTTTTAACCAATGGAATGATTTGAGGATGGGAGTGATATGATGAAGTTTGGGCGTTCTAGTGACAGCTCTGGCAAGTGTGATTTGGATAAGTTGCAGACGCTTGATTTGGGTGGATTCAAGGCTGAGGAAGAGGGACTGCAGTAATCAAGCTGTGAATGAACAATAGAGGTAGCAATGGTGGAGGCAGTTTAAGGTCGAGCATGGGCCGGATGCGTCGGAGGTCCCGAATGTGCATGAAACAGGAGTGCGAGAGGTGGGCGATGTGGCTAGAGAAGGAGAGGTGTGCATCAAAAGTAATACCACATTATCAATATAATCAAGCGCGATCATTATTTCTATAAACCAGAGGTGTAGCTAGGGGTGCAGAGGCTACACGACGTACACGTGTCCCCGGGCGTCAAGGGAAGGGGCGCCAAAATGAGTGTTAAGATAAATAATTTTACTCTTAATTTTGATGCAGTTTTAACTACTTTATCCCAAATAAATTTAAATGATTTAATTTTGGAGCCCCAAATATATCCAGTTATATCCATAGTACTTATAAACTAGTTCTCAGGTATGATTTTGGCGCCCCATTCAGCCATAAGGTGCAGCATGCATGTACTATATCTGCAGTTTTCATATTTTATTAAATTAAAATTGCCATTCTATTATTTCGAAAATGTGAAATTGTTAAACGGAGTAGGGGCGCCAAATTCGTAGTTCGTCCCCGGGCTCAAAATATCCTAGAGAAACTATAGGCTTAAAGTGATCTAAATCAATTTAAAACTAAGAAATACATTGAAACTCGCATGCACAGTGAAGATTTACAGTTAACTGAATTATGATATTAAGGTGTCATTGAAACTTCTAGCAACGAATTACGTAATAAATCCAAATGAAACACTACGGTTACCACAGGAAGCACCGAAAAAATATTTCAGGTATAGTCAAAGTGCCGCCCCCTCAAGTGGCCGCCCGGTGCGACCGCACCCCCTTGCACCCCCACGCGCCGCCACTGCCTCTCAGACAAGATCGCCGCCACATGGTGGTAGGGGCCTACTCACCGTAGCGGTATTGGTGGAGGAACTCGATCGTGAGAGCTGTCAGAGCTAGAGGTATTTGAGCATAGGCGTAATTTGTGGGGTATGAGGGGCAGGGGCTTCTATCCCTATTCAGGGTGGGCGCAAGTTGAGCCCAGTGAAAAACAGAGGGGGAAGTACTTCTTTTCAATTGTCATCACACTCCCTACAAGTTAGAGTCTTACAGAGTCTTTGCTCACAGTTCTGTGCAGGGCGTATGGAGGGGGGAGAGGGAAGGAAGCAGACTGCTTCCAATTTGTGCCAGAGGGTAAGTTCCCCCCTCGAGTGAAATGGATGTTTCTGTTCCACTGACAGTTCTGACTCAGACCAGCAAAATGCTTTGTCCTGCGACATCCAATCTCCAGTTTCGCTATTCGCATGGAGACCATTTCGGACATATTACCCTGCCAGTATTCTCATAAATTTTTGTGTCAGTGAAAACAAGCCATCTTTTAATTGCAGTAATAATTAAATATTGATTGGCATTATTTAAATAGTGGGGTACGGTCCCCCAGTCCAAAAGTGGGGGTACAGGTACCCCTCGTCACTGGCGTAAACTTCTACAAAATATTGGGGGGCATTTTCCCGAAAAATCATTTTCCCGGAAACCGAAAAAAGATTTTTCGGTTTTCGGGAAAAATTTCTGATTTTCGTACATCTTTTTGGGAATTTCATCTTTAAAAAAAGTTTTTTTTTAGTCATCCGCCTCTTTTCTTTCTTTCAGGAGCTCATAACACCCATAGCACACTAAACACCATCATTACCTTTTTACCAATTCGTCCTCACGCCACACTGTCATTAACTTTTTGTTACCTATTTTCCTCTCGAACATGAAATATACCTTCATATTTTTTTTAATTTTCACCTCAATTATTGGGGGGGGATTGCCCCGGCTCCTCAATTATTGGGGGGGCACGTGCCCCGGCTGCCCCCCCCAGAGTCTACGCCTATGCCCCTCGTACCTCCCACAAATTACGCCTATGCTTAGTTTACAGTGTCTAAGCAGTGTTATATATTGCATAATTATTACTTTATTTCTTCAGCTATTGACCATTATGTTCCGCTATTTTCTGTTGATGTAGAATGCAAAAAAGCTTAACAAATTGAAAAAAGCGTTCATAATCCTGTTGATTAAGAAAAACTAGTTGGTCAATGCTACAATTATTGTCGTGTAGTGCAGTGAAAATGGGATTATCAGGTCTTGAAATATTCCAGCAAAATAATTGTCGGCTGGGTAACACTGCAATAGGCAAGGATGGAGCCTGTTGCTACTGCATTACACCATTCATAATGCAGTATTTAAAATTCCCATATGCTAAGCAGTGTCCCATATTGCCCAGTATTTTAACATGCGTCCCATATTTTGGAAATTTTGTCCCATATATATTGCACGCTGTCCCATACAATTTTTACAGTGCACTGGGAACCCTACAGAAATTAATTCAACAGTTCAGTTGAACTAAAATGTATAGTTTTCCAAAACTCACCTTCGGCAATGTAGAAATCCAAAAGATTTTCGGGGAGGACCCCGGACCCCTTCCCTTCAAGGGAAGGGAAGGGGAAGGCAGGAATGGTACAGGAGTGGTAAAGGGAGAGGGGAGGGATAAGGGATGGGGTGGGAGGGGTAGGGAAGGAAGGGAAGGCGAGGTATGGAAGGGCTTTACGGTAAGGGGAATTGCTTCCAGCTTACAGGGGGTTCTGTGAAAGAGGGGGGAAGGAGAGGGATTGAGCCCGGTTGTTTAGGGGGGATAGAAGCCACTGATGAGGGGTACCCGTACCCCCCACTTTTTGGACTGGGGGTACTGTACTCCCACTTTTTAAACGATGCCAATCAATATTCTATTATTGTGCCTTCTCAGAGAAAGCAGTCACCACCAAAAGTACGAAAATACTTAGATACATCATACACAGGTAAACCGAGAGCCAAAATTAATGAGAATACTGGCAGGGAATGTGTTCAAAATGGGCGCCATGCGAAAAGCTAAAGTGGAGAAGAAATTGGTACCCCTCACTTTTTAGACCAAGGTATTGGTACCCCCCACTTTTTAGACTAAAGTTACGCCCCTGTATTTGAGAATAATTTGAAGCTTCATCATAGACGTAAAACTTAACAGGCCTATTTTATGTTCTGCAGATATATGCGTAGTTAGCATTTGTTAGTAATAAATGTATTTAATTTGAAATGCACAGCGCTCATCAAATATTAACTCGTTTTCACAAATCGTATCGCTATATAATTTAGAATGACTATACTTAAGTCTTTGGCAGAGCAAGACTTATTTTGCGAAACAAGAATAATATCGCATGTGGTCGCCGGTTTGTAACTAGCGCATTTTTGTTTGTAGTTTTTTCAATTTTAAAAGTATGGCTGAGTTATCGGATGTTAATGTTCTCTGCAAATTTGATGAAGGTTCGGCTATTCAATCATCTCGAGGCTTTACTGATGATTTTGTGATATTCACTTCGAGTCAACGGATTTCTGTGTACAGAGTATGTGTAAATGGTTGCGTAAACTTGTTTTCTAACTTGACTTTCCGGTTTAACAGGGCTAAATTGTAAACTAGCGACACATTTGTAATGTTTTCAGTATTGTTCAATACTCATGCATATTATTTTATTGGAATTTCTTTTACTGTAATCTTTAATTATAATGGTTAAAGTGGTTACTGTAATCTTTATTATGGTGGAAGTAATATGTATACCGGAGATAAACCATGAGTAGGCCTACTTTAGTATGAATGCAGAGTATTTCTCGAGGAACGGCCCATTACGTTTGCGCCACCTGTATGTATTGGGGTTTTTATAGCACTTGTGCATTTTATCAACATCTCAAAAGCGCTGTGTCTTAGGGATTTAAATGGACAGGTGCATCGTAACAAGCGAAGCGAATGTTATTTGGACCGAGTTAACAGAAATAGTACGAATCTGCACAGGAAGGCTGTTTCAAAGACAGGGACCTATGCAGAACACCTATGTAGAACAGTGCACGGTGTTCTCAAGCAGATTTATGAAAGTAAGGCACCTCCCTGAGCAGTGAGGGGAGCGATTGATGAAGCCAACTGGGCACCTACCAGCACAAAGAAATCTCCTATATATGCTGGGGTGGAGCCTATTATCAGTGAGGTTTGTCCTGAGGCAGGATATTGAATTTGATTCTTCCTCAGACGTAGGCCCAAGATGTACAATTTAAAAATTGTCCGGTTTGTCTATTTTTACATGGTTTCAGATTGATGATCATCAGCTGGTTCATAATTGGTTTGTAAAAAGTGGACAGCAGCTGACTAGTCCAGCTGTACAGCTGTCAGACAGTGTGCATTATTCAGTAATCATTGATCGACAGGTCAGTAAAGAGAATTCTAGCAAAGCTAGGTAAAAGTTTACGGTGGGTCGGTGGTGGGGTCGTCCTGAATCCCCGAAACCCAAATCCCGAAAATGCTGAAAGTACACAACAACCCGATTTCCCTATTAAAACAGTTTTATAGAAAGCAATCGAAATCCAGAAGACTATATGAACTCTTATACATGACATAGACCTAGCGTGGCCTTTATGTATCTTAGAAGGCCATGTATGTGCATCAAAATTAGGCTTGTTAGTTTCGATTTCGGGGATCCGGCCGAAATTCGTTCAGGGGATTCGGTACGCACCGTCGGTGGTAAATGTGCACAAGGTAAACATCATGGTCGCCTCAGGATTGCATAGAAATAGAGTGTTACTTTTGCACAAATAAGTAAGTAATGGTGTCATGAACACTTGAAGGTGAAGAAATTAACTTTTATTAGCAAATATACACAATATTTGCAAAGGTTAAAAATGAACTGTTAAACAAACACAATATTTACAAACATCAGAAATGTAACTGTTATTGAATTAAGGTAAAGTGTACATGTCCGAAATAGAAATTAGAACATTTGAAAACAGGTTTCTGGGTCGAAAGGCAGATCGCCACATAAATTCATGAAGGTATGTGCTGTTCCGAATTGTCTCTTGAGCTTTCGTTTCGTGCACATCCATGCTTATGTTTTAATGCTATACTCACTACGTACTTACTTATGTTTACCTTGTGCACGGACACCACCAACCCACCATAAACCTTTACTGAAAGTTACATCTGTATAAAATTCTCACTCTTCAGGGAATCATTTGGAGAATTTGTTAAGATGAAGGTTTATAATCCTTGCTAAGGTTCTGGGTTGAAATCACACCTGGAACTGAAAAGTCACTTCAGGGATTAAGGTCTTTTCGTATGCTTGCGATTAGAAGTATGTTGCAATGGAAATCTTAGATATTATTTTTGCTTTTGTAGATCAATAATTTTTGTTTTGTAGAAATTCTGAATTTATTATTTCGGTGATGCCAGGTGACCTTTTTTTAATTACTTGATGTTCTTATTACAGATTATTCAGTCCTGGGGTAAAGATGATCATTCCATTGACCATAAATCACAGAAAATCCAGGTAAAATTTGTTTGCCTAGAGTATGGTTCCATTGCTTGCTGTTTATCCTATGCACCATGGGGTACATACATATGCCTTGAATACCGTACTTAAGTTGCAGGTTCCGGAAACCTGGGTGGATACTGATTGTGGCAGGTCTTTGGGCTTTGGGCTCTTGTTTGAGGTTCTTTGTTCAGAGCATTGTGTTCTGTGTAATGGTCTTTTTAAGACTTCTGCAAACTTTTGCAAATTGTTTGATGGAACTGTTTATCATGAATCTTGTTAATTTATTTTTGAGTTGCTTTGCGGCCGAACTGTGCTACTTACAGATAGATTGTCTCCTTTACAGTACATAACATTGTCATTTGTTTCATCAGACACATATATACATATATATGAGATAGTTGTGTTGCTTTCGTCCGTAATCTTTGGGCATCTGGCAGTCACCAATTACTTCAAGACATTCAGGTAGTGCTTCTGCAGATATTTATTGTGCTACTATGGTATCCGTGGATGCTTAGATTTCTTATTTGAAGACCCAGTTGGTCTGATGGACCTCTCAAACTATCCTACTTCAAAGTTTTAAACAAGTTTTGCAAACCTGTCATTTAGAAAGCTTGTACAAGATATAATGAAGTTTACCACACATAATGTTTGTAAATATTAGTCAGGTGATTTGCCTTTGCTAACTGATAAATTGCTTAATGGTCTCGCTTAACACTTTAATGAAAAGCATGCCGCACTGGTACTAAAAGTGACAGAGAAACCAATGCAGTTCGTCATTAAAGTGTTAAAATGTGTGAGTTGGAGGGCAGCATTACTTGTAAGTTATTTATGATGTGACACAGTGATCGGTAGTTTTGGTACAGGTCTGCTCCGAATGGACTCTGTTATCCGGGTTGTAGTTCACTGACATTATGATACCTCTGATGTGAAACAATGTGGTCATTTATTTTGCAGCTTGCAAAACCAGCTCACCAGTTGTTCCCTCTAAACAATGGATCATGTGCGGTACTGTATGAAGATGGAACAGTTGGATTCACCAGCAACCCATCGGCATTCTGGGGACAGGCAGAAACTTATCGTTCAGTAGTCTGTTGTCAGGTTCACAACTGCAACCAAGGCACAACTATAGTTGCTGTATTTGAAACATTTGATGGTAATCGACGCGTCATTGGATACACATTGACAGTTGGCCAAGACTCAGTTCAGTCAGTTGACCTGTATCAACAGCTGTTGGCTTCAGGTAATTGAGGGGTTTTAATCAAGTTTATTGTAATTATTGAAAAGAATTATTTGTGAATCTTTTAGTAAGTCATTGGTATCAATTTAATCTAACTTGTGCTGGTTGAAAATGTTGAGTTTTCACTTCTGCTTCAGTTGCATAAAACACAGAGAGTGACTGAATTATTCTGTAAAATAGTTCTTATCATGTTTTATAAAACAAAATTAGAAATAAAAATTAGAAATAAAACTCTGTATTAAAAGTGTAACATCAAACTGATCATATCAGGAGGCTGATACAATCAGTTTGATGTGCCCACTGTGAGATTTAGGATCGAGAAATTCATGATCTTTCAGCTGTCCCGAGAGTTGCTGAGACAAAACCAGTCACCTGTTAGGACATGTTTTACGTTAAACTTGAGTGCATTTGGTTATTTTCTGTTTCTGGTGATTTTAATACTGTAACAATAATAACGTTAAGTATTGGTTTTGTTCCATTGCAGATGCCAAACAGATTACAGGTTACAGCATCCAGTCCGATGCAAAGGCCATCTTCTTAATTACACTCTGTAAGTGGACATTTTGTGAGACTGAATGTTTTAAATTATGCCAGTTACTGGGAATTTATTATGCCAGTTACTGGGAATTTATTCTGTGCACTGTTAGTAAAATTATATGGCATGTTAATAAGATAAAATTCATGACGTGGTTCTGTTCATGTGTGCATGAACTTGCCACTGGAAAAGATTTTACAGTTGTCTGAGCATAACTGTCGTGCAGGTGAACTATAACTTGTGGCAAGTACTTTGAAAGGTTCTTAAAAACCAAGAGCTTTATTTATGCTGACGATGTGTTTTTATTTTATATCTTGCTGTTGTTCTCTCAGATTACATTATGTTTGGATTTTTGATGGGTTATTTGATACCTTTATCATGTGGCTTAGTAAAATTTGGCAATTATTTGGATGTATAGTGCTGGACATGTGGCATGTGACCTACTTAAAGAGTTTTACTGTTTGTGGTCTTATTTTGAGGAGGACATTTTTAGTACATTTTTATTAGAAACATTGAAATTGAGTTTCATTGCTTGTTTCTAGAGCTTTTTGGGTGTTTTTAAGTTTCTTTTTGCAATTTTCAGATGAGACTGGTCGATTGAAGAGAACCATGCTGGTTCCTGGTTCTTCATCAAGCCATTCGATCACTGTAGATCTTGACCCTGTTAGTGCCACACAGCAATACATGGATGTCGCTGCACTGTCTGACCTGCTAGTGGCAACTGTACGTTATGACCAGAATCAAAATACTGGTAATTTTTTTGTCCTTTTCCTTCACTTAATATTCTTAAAGATGAGTTCTATAAGAAACATACAGTGTGGAGTAGTTAATGTGCTCCCGGATAATGAGCTGTTTCACCTAAAACAGATTTACTTAGGCAATAATTTATTTCTGGGTTAGTTGGTTTACATTCAGTCTTTTTATGTGCTGTGATGAATGGCTTGTCCCCCAAGGACAGAGAGTCCACATTGTATGTTGTAAAGCCTGTATGCAAAATTTAAGTTTTATTTGCGATTAGCAGTGATGTTTCTAATCAGAATGGATTTGAACAGTAACATTGTTAACAAACATTTTCCCAAAGTTTCCACTCATGGCATCAGTGTGTTGACAAGAAAGACCAATTGCAGCACTTCCAGTGCGATTGCACTTTCGACTTGAGAGTTATCAGTTCTTATTGGTGCAGGCCAATTTTGTAGGGCAAGAAAATAAGATAGTTTTGCGTGATGCTTTATTTAATCAAGACCACTTGTTCAAGACAGAAGAAGAGTTTTGCTTCAAGATGATTTTCAAAAAGCCAAGACCTGACCGAGGCTGAGACCAAGACAATAGGGTCTCAAAACCAAGAACAAGACTAAGACATCAAAAACCTGTCTGAAGACGGAAACTGCATCTCAAGATCACTCAACTGTTGCTGCACAGCAGTGTCACAGATGAAATAATTTTTAGTTACAGCTGTCTTGTTTAAATTTTTCTTGCAGTTCAAGTTTAAAGTTGTTTTATATGCTTCTGTTTTAAATTTTTTGTGTACCTCACATTGACTCTTGTGTTTCGTTTTGTAGCCGTTTTCGAAATCTGGGATGTTAAATACACGAGAAAGCACAGCGAGGCTAAAGCTGACTTAAGCTCTCTTGGTCAAGTTCATCATGTACGAAGCATTTCTATTAACCTATTGTTTATTCATAATGGCTGATTGCTTTGTATTTATCTGGTCTCAATGACCTCATAGGTGGTACATTAGGTATTTCCTAATACATTGATCTTTCCTTGCCAAGTCCAGATATCATCGTACCATGATGTTTCAGTATATCTTTGACACTTTAACGATAAACGTGTACTAAAAGTGACTAAAAACTAATGCATCTTTTCGTTTGAATGTTAATAATTATTTTAAAGAAATTGGTGTATGGACTTCCTGCCATAATAATCAGTCTTGGAATTTACATTTATAGTTTTGTCTCTCTGACTTCTCGGACTTATTTGATCTTATATCACGAAACTTTAATAACTTGTCTTTCCCCTTTGCACAAGCTATCAATATGACAATGTACAATTGTTTTATTATAGTGTTATATTTGGTTATTTTATAACTCATGCGACATTTCAATACATGCCATGTGTTTGTGTGACATTTGATCACACACCATTTGATCATTCGACATTTTATCATGTAGTATTTGGTATAATGACATTTCAGTATAAAACGCATATAAAAATTGTCAAATGTGGCAAAGTGCTGAAAACTAGGCTAGCAACTGAATGTTTGGATGAACTGATAGTGTGCTTTGTACCCAGTAAAATGAACATGGAAGCAATGGCATTCACACATTTACAAAGATGCTCTTGTTTCAGTGAGTAGTTGGAATAAGTGGGACATGGCAATAGAAGGTATTACATTCACAAATAATATTGTAGAGGGATGGCGTTATGGAGTCCAGTCACTGTTTCGATGCCGTCACCATAACTTATGCCTTTTTATAGATGGAGAGTTTAACAAAGACTAGAAACACAGCTGCCTTTTTAATGTAAACACTAGGACAGAAAGCCTTTGCAGAAGAGATGTTGCAAGTGGATAAAAAAAAATTCCTGTGCCGCTGCTACAGATATAAGGACAGATCAAAGTGACATTTCTTCAACTAATAGCTCATAAAAATTATTTTAAAGCAGAAAATAATGAATTAGGCAGATCTTTTAACTATTAGTATTTCCATATATGACCTTTGACCTACCAGTATTGCTTAAATACAATATCTCGCCAATAGTTGGCTTATAATGACTGTTTTGTTGTTGTTGCTGCTGTATGCTTCATAACTTCTGTCTTAAATTAGCAAACATCTTTAAACCTAATGTTGTGTGATCAAGGTACCTATGATCAAGCAAATCCATGTTGTGTGATCAAGTGACATAATCAAGCACATCAAATGCTGTGTGATCAAGTGACATATGATCAAGCACATCAAACGTTATGTGATGAAATGTGGTACAAATGGTAAATATATGTAGCACCTTATCTCAAGGAGTTGCCAGTTCTACTTGATCTTGAGTTAGTTGTAGAAACCCTGGAAGGTTGTGACTATGTATGATGTATGGTTCAGTGCAGAACCAGAACAGTAGCATATAAAAGGCGGATTTACGATGTCTTTAATTTTATTTATTGCAGCTGCGGAAACTTGCTAGAACTTTGTTGCTGGTGTGTGAACTGGGCACTGCTGTTGTGTCGTTTGAGGAGAAGCCTGGTGATATAATTTGGGCGTCTGGCAGTCACCAATTACTTCAAGACATTCAGGTAGTTGCTTCTGCAGATATTTATTCATGCAGTGTTTATTGTCAGTGGTGTTAGCAACTGTTAGGTTTTAGAGTGATGATTAAATCATGTAATACATATGTGATGCCAGGGCTCAAAACCCGTCGCTTGTCGCTTCCTAGATATTGAGCTAGAAGCCGAAATAGGCGAGAGGGGTCAGAAATATTGAAAATTTTCAATTCACCAGTTGCCTATAAATTTGCCATAATTTACAATGCAGTAATCCGATTTTGATGCTGTTTGTTTTATTCGATACAGGATACAGCCCTTTATTGCCCAGCAAAATTGTAGTACAATCAAGTAATGGTTGCTGAGGACTTTGATGACACGAATCAGTGTTTAATCTAGTCCCCCTCTTTTGGGAGGGGAAACAAGGTTTCTGGGGGGAGCAAAGAATTTACACAAGATTTTGTCTTCCATCTTCAAAAAAGTCTATGACTTTTCCAAATTTCATCTTTAAAAAAAGTTGATGACTTTTTTTTTAGTCATTTGCCCGATTTTTTGAACTTTTCTACAGCAATTACTCGCTCAAAAACGTTGATGACCTTTTTTTAGGAAATCATCTCTCTGGGGGGGAAACCATGGATCCACATGTATCCTGGGGGGGAAATTTTCCTCCCCTAAAGGTATCTACATTGTAATATTGTCGGCCTTTGGGGGGGAAACATCAATACTGGGGGGGGGAGACGTCTAGATTAATCACTGGACACGAATATTCCGAAATTATTTATTCGATTTTCTCAGTATATATTAATGAAAGAATAAAACGAGCATAACTTCAGTTGGCAAAAAGATATTTTCATTCTGTAAAAAGTTTTCTGAAGCAAATTAATTGTAGATTATGACTAAATAAAAAGGCCAGAAACCGACATGTGACGGGTTTTGAGCCCTGGCGTCACATATAATCTCATCAACTATAACACATATTGATTATTGAAATATTGTGAATTCAGGTATAACGTGGTTGTGACCATGGATTTAGAATTTGTAGTCTGTCATTGATGGAAGTTGATGCATGTCCGGCTATTCCACCAGCCACCAAGTGCTTGTAGAAGAGGTATCTCACCCATTGGTCAGTAGATTGAAGCATTACTAGTGACTTATGGTCGAGGTCACTCCAAAGACCCGCGTTGCTTGTCAAGACAAAAGTTGCCCAGCTGCCGATGGCATACATTGTCCTTGGATCTTATATAGATCTTATATTATATCATATGGGGAAGCCATCCCTTATCATACTGTCACGTAGGCCAAGATTGACATGCATACAAAACATTGTCAGACACACAAAATCCACAGCAGAAACTAACAATAAGTCCTATACACATACTTAGATGGACTTGTACTTACATTTTTTAGTAATATCTAATGTGAGAGGCATACAGAACTCTGGAGTGCGGAAGACTTGGACGTTTATAACATGGCTAGACTAAATAGACACTGTAGTTGTTCATCATGAGCAGGTTACATTATGGTTTGTCATTGTTGTCATAATCCTCCTTAGGTCTTGTAATCTTGTATATATAGCGCCTCTTCAAGGAGAACACTCGGTGGTGTTCCTGACTCCAGCGTGGCTGAATAGAGTGGTCTTAATGCGGTGTCATGTTTTGTCTGTTGTAGTTGCATAAGTTTTTAATTTTTTCCAGGCACCTACGTATGAGGTTTTCAGAAAAGAGTTTTCTGAACTCAAGTCTTTTATGGAGACAAACAAAAACTTGCCCACATTTGACTCATTGGTAATGCCCAAAGTTGATGCCATCATCCACAAGGCTTGCGATACCAGCAGTGCCTTTTGGCCAGCAAAGGAGCTCAGCACACTGGTCAAAACAGGATATATGTCAGAGCGGTGAGTCTGTGAAATGGATACTGTGTCTAAATTGTCTCGGCCTTACGTCTGGTTCAAATTTATATAGATGCTTTTGTATCACAGTCCTTACAGGTTGAGCTGTCATGGGCTCAATATACAGTGATGTATTCAATGCCCATTTAAAACAGAGTTATGATGTTGGTCTTGTGGGTTGTCTAAGGTTTACTCTGTGTTTACTTGATGTTAGCACAAGTTGCAGGAACAAGCAACTTAATACTAGCTTGGCCGGAGCTACTGATTCATGTTTTCTTCTTTGCACAAAATTCTTAAGAAGAAGTCCTGCTTTGGTTCTGACTTGACACTAAAACTAGTTTTAAAATGTCTGGTAATTTATAACAAGGCTATAACAACTTGGACTTGTACTTAAAATCATAAGATTTGTAATTGTTGAAGTAACATAATGTGTCTACAGTTTTGTTGGTTTATCTTTCATTTTTGTTTACTTTAGTTATATAGTGCTATCTAAGTACTACTGTAATGCTGACATTAAAATGTTGTGCAAAGCATTAGAAACCAAACTACGAATCCAGTCGTTGGCAGAGGGTGACTATGATGACCTTTGCTTGTTGGTTGAATAGTTTATTGTGTTTTGTTTTCATATTTGTTTGAAGCGCATTTCAAAGTCTTCTCTCAGCTGCCATTAATCATCGTCAGTTGGATCTCCTGCACTTGTGCTTAAAGAGCGGACGAACAATTCCAGAGGCATTGATTGCCAAGTCACTAGAATGCATTTTACAGTAAGTTGGCTTCCCTGTTTTCCCCTTATGCTCCTTCCCCCGGAATAATTCACCTGCTTTCCTACAACTCCTCAAGTCCTATCTCTTTAGACGTGGCTGGGCTGGGAGTGCCTCTGAGTATGTCTCTTAAAGAGGCGCTATATAAATTTCTAGAATGAATGAATGAATTTTAAAGTCATTCATTTTGAGGCATTTTATATAGGTACACCAGTACAGGAAAACTGTTTAGTCATGCATACAAACAAATCATGTCTTTTACCTACATGTTATATTTGGGCTCATTATTTAATCATGCAAACTTACTTGATATTGTTAACATTTGATAAAATTGCTTCATTAAATGTATTTTGGTGTCATTGTAAAGAGGATGTGTTTCTCTTTAAAATGGTATATAATACTTCAAGTCTAAATTTGGCTTAACACTGGTTTTATGCAGATGGGTCACAAATAGAGTATTAATTATTAGTTGTCTAATAAAACTGTTGATGATTTACAGCAGGGGTGGGCAACATACGGCCCGCGGGCCGGATCCGGCCCCCGAGGACTTTTCAACCGGCCCTTGACATGCCTTTAATATTAGCATTGTATCTGGCACTTGGGACCCTTTTATCTGGCCCTACATGAACGTCTGGATCTCTACGACATTAAAGCATCTGTTTCTTATTTATTAAGAGTCCGGCCTCTAGTCTAGTCAACTAGTTCACTACTCATTCATCAATGTAATTACTCTCTGCATGAAACAATACCACAGAGTGGGTAGGTTCGAAACTTTGGAAGCCATCTTCACTTAGAGTTCATGACCTGAAAATGGTTGCACTGTTTCCAAGCACCTATACTTGTGAACAGTTCTTCTCAAAGATTAAACTAACAAAATGCAGAAGCAGATGCAGACTAACAAATGACAATCTTACCAATGATTTGAATTGCCACTTCGAACATTAAAGCAACCACACTGGATAAATTATATCGTGAGACGAATTTTCAGATTTCACATTAATCATTACATAGGCCTATATAGCACATGAAGCCAGTGGATACATTGTACACTAACAGTTTTATGTATTTTTTAAACTGAAGAAACTTATGACATATTTAGTAGTTTATTGAAGTGAAGGACTACAGGTAATTAGGGTAATTATGTTTTCATCATAAAAATTATCTTAATTTTGTTTAACATAAATTTAACCGTAACGGTTATATCGCAATAGTTAGTTTGAATAAAATTAATATTGTCTTAATTTCTTGGGCAAATGAATCTGCAAAAATTAGCCCGCGATTGGCATGCGGCCCCTGAGCTGCCCTTAAACTCTTAGGGCGGCCCTCTGTTAAAAGAAGTTGCCCATGCCTGATTTACAGTATGAATGTGTACAACTGGTAACCAATTTTATAGTGGATTGTAATACGGTTGTGTTATAAAGCTGAACCCGAATTGATTGTTGTTAGGTTAGCATGATCACCGTGTCATGTATTAAAGTTATAATGGTGCACGTTTTAAGAAGGTTCTGATATATTTCTATTTGATTTATAATGTAATTTTTTTGTCTGTGTACAGAAAGGAAAGTGCAGACAAGTTTTCTGAGTTTTGCTGCGCAAAAGAAGAACTACTGTATCCTATAATATGTTTAGAGTTAGTAAATTCACATTATGCGATTATCTAAACTTTTTAAGTACCCTGATATCTGATGATGTATGGGTGCTGCTGGTGTGTTCATATTAAAATTAGCAGAACTTTATTTGCAAGTTAAGATTTTTGACAAAAATTTTGGCTCATTTCATATGCAGCAGTTTATATATTTTATGCTGGCACCTTAGTCAGAACTCACTTTAACGACTCAAGAGCGTGTACTAAAATGCATGGAAAACTAGTCCCTTTCATTGTTGTGTCAATGGGGTAGGGTGACATCCATTTGAGTATATGGCTTTTTGGCTACTTTTTTTGCTTTGTGGTGCCTAAGCCAAGTCTTTGCCTGCTTGCAATTGACAATGGCAATGGCAGTGAGAATAGTCCAAGCCATGTTGGTCAGCATTTTGATTAATTCAAGTTTTTTTTATATTTACAAGACATTCTGCATCCACTGGTTATTAACTTGGTCTGTTTTGTCAGTTCTGTTTTGCTTCTGTTTGTTTTTCACGGCAAAGTGTGTGTTTTCCTTAACTGGTAACCAGCAATCTTGTGCTTTGCTTTAGATATGAAGAGAACTTGCTGATTGGGTATATTTGCAGAATGGAATTTAGTCTTGTTTTGGTAAGTTACAGATACCTGTATGGTTACCTGCAGACCTGCTGTGTGCAAACTTCGCGTGCTGCACTGCGGTCACTGCTGTTGACTAGGTAGAACATTCTATATTCATTTTATATTTATATCATATTTAATATATATTTTATATATGCAGGTTTGTATTTTTGACTTTGAGAGTTAAATTAAACTGATTTTGCAGCATCACTCTTTTTAGGAATCATTGTAACTAAAAACCATGTACCCAAACAACTTCTGCTTGCCAGTTGCATGACTCCATCTGGACACTATGATGACTTGGTGAAGAATCATGACCACTTCCAAAGCAGGGGCTGTAGTCTGTGTTAAATTTTGTTATTACTCAAGTCAAAATGAGGTGCAAAAGTTTTTATTTTTTCTAGCTTTGCAGTGTCTTATACTACTTTTAGAACACTTTATTGCACATACCTGGTCAGACTTCTAAAGCTGTCGTGTTGCTTTTCTTCAGGATTTAATTCAACATCTTTGCAACTTGTGGGATTCCGGTGACATACCACACATAGAGGTTTGTTTCTTGTTACTTAATGATTTTTAGGAACTTTCATAAGAGTGGAATGCTATGAGCTGATAAATTGGGATTTTATTTAAGAAGAAATAATGAACTGCTTTCTTGTTGCCTCTCATGGTAGAAGAAACTCCTTTATCAAAGCCATAGAGGTTCTGTGGGTATGAATTATGACTCTATTATCGTTATTATTGTAGCCTTGCTTTGTCAGTGTGTTGTGTGACCAGTTGCCTTTTGAACTCCCATTGACAGTCACTGTACTTGTGCTTAAACCAATTTCTCTAAAGATGTTAGTGGAACAGAAATCTAAAACTTTTCTATCTTGGTGAGGACTTCAAAATTCTATATTAGCCGATTTCCAGAAATCTTTCTATTAGATCATCTTGACGCTTGGATTGAAAGTAAAAGAACATCAAGTATATGTTTAATCTCTGTTATACGCAAGGTGTTTATTTAGTTACAGGAATTTTTTGACAGTTTAATGTTTGATTTCATATATAAAATTTGACGTCGTGTCACTCTGGTTGTAGAGTAGGAGCAGGAGAAATAGTAAAGTAAATGGTAACAAAATGGGAGTCCTGTATAGTATTTAGTAAAAAGGGCATAAAAGACAGTCACAGCAATCTTATGACATGACACCATTCTATCCTGCAAATTTGCATTAGTACTTATTGACTCAGTAAGAATGGAGGGCTGAGCAGGCGCTTGATGGCAAAGTGCACCATGAACAGTAATCAGTAACCATCCAACTGACTTACTGGGCTGTGTGTTGCTCCGAACTTGCTCGACTGCTATGTCAACAGCAACAAGCTAACCTATGTCGTTTTATGTTGGCTTTGAACTTGCATCCTGCATCATTCAAAAGTAATTACTTGATTTACCTGTGCTATGAAGTGCAGTTTGTATTGGAAATTATGGAACTTTCCCCATACTTGTTTTGCATTTGAATATTCTTGATACCCATACATTTTGCTTCTGCAAATAGGTCTCCCTCTCTTCTACGAGCCACAAATTGCACCCCGAGTGCAATTATTGGTGTTTTATGACATTGCTTCAGAAGACTGGTCTCACTAGAAGTGGCAAAGTTTCTGCCTCGATGTTGTTACTCTGTGGGCAATTTTGTTAACGAATTTCTTACTGGGTTCTTATCTCCTTCTGTTTTGTAGATTTGCAAATGGATGTATTTGTTGAGTGGCACCCATTTGCAACAGTTCAACTTGTTCCCTGAGTATAAGGAACTCTTAAGTGATTTCTATGAAAAAATCACTACGAAGGTATGTTTCATGCTTCAACTTTTCAGAAGCCAAGTGAGCAATAGACTGTAATAAATGGCCGGGCTTGGATAATTGCCAAGCACTGATTTAAAAGTGATTGCATCCTGTGCCAATAATGAGAGGTGTCCTGAAAAATCTCTCAATGATCAATCCAACAGCAACTATATCTTAGTTAACTCATATTGCTTATCACCACTGCCTTCTATAGGCTCTCGTAAACTTGTATGACCCATTTCATAAGGCTGTTGCGACATTGGCTTGTTTTCAATAAGTGGTTGGCAGCATTTAAGTCAATACTAAGAACCTATATATGTGAGATGACATTTTGGCAAGAGACAATCTGTGTTTGTGTTACAATGACATTAAAACTCAAGATATTAAAATATGCGAGCTTTTTAATGTTCCATTATAAAGTGCTCTTTATATGCCACACAATTAAACTGTTGACAATATTTTTAAAGAAAAGGTTAAAAATAATTTAAACTGTGACACTAAAGGAGAAGTGTACACACCTTTTACTGAGTTCGTAAAGGAGTGGCAAGTTGATGTTGTACTTAGATGAAGATGACCAATAGGCCTACTGGGAGCTAACCCTGAAAGTCAGCTATAGATATGAAGCATTAGCAAATTAATTTTCATAGTGTTGATGTATGAGGGCAGGTGGCCAGTCCTGTCCCTCTGTCTGATCTCACACTGACCGAGCACGGTCACTCCCGCTATACTAAATTTGTAGCCAGATTCCAAACTGTTTTTGGACTTCTTCTGTAGTTGCGCTCTGCAAGTACAGAAGAAATCCCAAAACAGTTTTAACCCCTGTGAATTGTAAGTCATGTTAACCACTGTACAACACACCCTTAGGGTTGAATTAAAATCCTGTGTGTAAATTGCACCACTTACAAGTTTAAAAATTGCAAATAAATGTAGGGGCCCATGTATTGCTAAAGGAATAAGTTTAACTGAAATTATATTTCTGTATGCAGGTGCACAGTTTGCTGAAGTACAACGTTCAACATGAAGTTGTTTTGGATGAAGCTAAGCTGCAGGTGATAACACAGAACAATCAGCGACACTGCGGATATTACATTTCATCTTTTGTCCATCCATTTGATGACTGATTGACAATTTGATTACCACTTAAAATACTGGCGGCTTTCATGTTATCGACAGCAATGGGAATGAGTTTATCAAGTTTTCAAGTTGGCAGCAAGAAGAAGAGTCTTTTAAATGGAAACAAGAATCATGATTCTTATGAATTAAATTGTTGTCAAGAGGAACCGTAGTATTTTAAGTATTTATTTGTGATGTTGTGAATGAAAATGTTCAGACTGTGGCATTTAGATGGGTGTTTGGGAAGGAGCTCTAAACTTTAAATAAGATAAGCCCAGAAGTATTGTGTTAAAGCATGTATGAGCATTGACGTTTTGATACTTCTAAGAAACTGTCCTGTTCTATTTGTGGACCTAAGTGCCATACTCGAGTTTAAAGTTTAGCTAGCAAGTAGGAAGTTGGATAAAGTGCACCTTATTTGGCAACTACTAGTGTATTTTGAATGGAGAGAATATTGACAATATTAAATGAGTGCAAATGCTTGTATACCAAATGGCAGAAATTGCATGCAAAATTTCCTAGTTGGAACTGCCCCACCTTATCTTAGATCCGTGTGTATCTTTGCCTCATCTGTTCTTGGTCAGAGGTCCCTCCAGTCGGCTGTGCATGGTATCTTGTCATCCCTCGGGCTAGATCATCCACTACCCAGAACGGAAGTTTTCCATTGTTGGCCCTGTGACCTGGAATAGTCTTAAACATTTTAACGATGCTTTAGTACACTCTCGTCATTGAAGTGTTAAAATCAGAAGTGAGCTAATCAGTCTGTAACCTTCCTTGCACCATAAGTTCTTGAAGTCAGTTTTGTTTGATCATGAGATCTCCTGCTTGGTTTGCGATTGCTGCTGATGAGTTTTTTTAAAGTTGCGCTTTACAAAATGTTCACTTGCCGGTATGTTATCGATAGTGATGCCTGTTTGTTAACATAATGCAATGACCATTTTATTTTATACCAATTTGTAGGGTTTGTTAATGCAGTGAAAGAATTAAGTTCTCATACAACACAAGTACAAATTTATTAACTGCCTTGTTGCCCAAGATGACTGATAAAACTGTTGAAGTGCTGCTCGAAGCAGCGACTTTTCAGCACTCGCACATATTACGTGCGACGTCCTACACTCTGAGTCTGCAACGATCGAGCCCACCAAGTCCTCGATGAACAGGTATAGGTGCTGAACCTCCACACGAAGTGTGTTTAGTTGTTTACAGGACCAACAGCTCCGTCCTGATAGGCGCATGACACAGCTGAAGCCGTCGGCCGATTATGCAAAGGCATCGGCAGCGGACACGAGCAGAAATTATGTGGAGAATAAAACACTATACATGTATTAACATGATCCTACTACTATCACTTGCGTCTCCTCAGGGGTATCTGTAGCCAGGGCTGTAGTGGTAAAATTAGAGGTGAGTACACGCTACCGGTTAGTTTTCTGAAACAAATTAGAGTAGTATACGCTACAGTATTTTGTGAGTATATAGTATTTTAATATAAATAAATAAAAATATTTTGTGGGGCGAGTATACGCTGTATATCCGCGTATACCCTCGATTACAGCCCTGTCTGTAGCTCTGTCGCCTCTTCTATATTCAATATCATATTAGTCCAATAAATCCATGTCTGTCTGCTGCTGCATTGACTACCGCAACTTGTTACTCGCTGGTCTTCCCATGGTTCATCTTTCTTCCCTTCAGTCGGTCCTGAATTCTGCTGCCAGAATTATTGCCCGCCTTCCTCGTTTCTTTGACATCTCAACCTATATGGTTGAGCAGTTCCACTGGCTCCGCATTGACTCCTGAGTCCATTACAAGATTTTGCTCTTGGTGTGTAAAACTCCGCTCCCAAGTATCTTTGTGACTTAATCAATAAGCCCGTGTCTGTGGCCTCCCTCCGTTCGCTTCACTACGGTGGTCGTCTCGACATTTTTGTCCCGTGTACAAGGACTTCCATGGCCCAACATCGCGCATTTGCTGTTGTTGGTCCTTCCTTCTGGAACGGCCTCGCCTCAGTCAGATCAGGGAAGGGTCCCTGTCCGCTCTTTGAAAGCCTTTCAAATGCCTTTCACTCGGCCAAAGCGTCGAGAGCGCCTCTGTGTAGACTCGACTGCTTTAGAAATTTCAAAATACAATACAAACTACTGCGTAAAATTTGACTCGGGCGACATCTGTGGGTAAGGATGCAACCAGCTATAAAACTTTTCAGCGAGACACCATTCCTCTATATATAGATTCTTTGCTTAGGAGTTTTTGTGTTTTGGTTTCGCTGCACATTCTTATTATATCGTTTCAAAATGGAGTTGTTGTTAGATGAGATAAAACAGTTTACTAATGACGAGAAGGTCATCTCCCAGGTTATTGAAAAACTGAGAGAATGTGGTTGTTGTAAACGTTGTATTCTACGTTTTATTTGCGTTAAAGATGCACACGCTTACCGCGTGGTCGACGATCAACCCATCGAGACTTTGCTGGGATTGGGTAGTGATGTCTCGCCATGTGCTGGAACCGCATCGTCGGGAGAGTTGATCAGCAATGCGCCGCAGAATGGTTTGCTGGCTAACGCTAGTGCTGAAGTTGACAGTTTTGCGCCTCACCAAGACGATGGTGGAAACCGAAATAAAAAGTCGGAAGTTTGCACAGCATGTCTCGGTGTATTACAGGAGCAGTACTGCAAGCAGAGTTTTTTGGAGGAGATCCGCGATATAGTCGCAAAAGAAGATTTTCAGTTTAGCGTCTTCTTCTGTTCAATGTCGTTACCTGTGTGCCTGCTATTGAGAGAACATTCCCTTTGGATTATTCTGAATGATTTACAGCCCTCAGTTTTTACTGAAGACTATCGGAATAATATTATTCCAGTAAAGGATGTTTGGAAGTGGGTTAATGGATCATCGTTGGCGAACATTCTTAAGGTTCCTTTCGATCAGAGGAGTACATTTGCGATATCATTAACTTTTGTACATCCAAACACAGACAAAGAATGCAACTTTCTTTATGATCTCAACCCAGATGTTTTTCGAAAGCGGAAGAACAACCGTCACGGATGGGACGTTTTTAATCGAGCTAATGTTCTGAAGGCCATCCAGAATGCAACGGTGAACAAGTTTCGCAAGTTGTATCACTGCCCTCCAAAGAAACTGTTATATCCATGTGACTGTGACCCGATAAAGTGTCAACAAGAGGCACTATACATTGCTGGACGATACAACAAGTACAGTCGTCATATGAGTCAGACACCTTGGTTTGTAGACGGTGCAAAGAAGTTTGAGACATCTGTCGAAGAGCTGATCTGTACTCCGATGATGCAACTAGTAAAAGCTTCAGAGCAAAAATTCTCTGCATCTGGTCGTGAAGATGTTGACGTGCGAATGTTGGGAACAGGTCGTCCGTTTGTGGTGGAGCTCATCAACCCACACAGGATCAGCTTTACTTCGCAGCAGCTCTTGACTCTTCAGATGGCCATAAACGATAGCTCACCTGAAGTAGAGGTCCGTGATATCCAGGTTGTTGCAAAAGAAGAAACATCTGTTTTGAAGGAAGGAGAGGAGGAGAAAATCAAAAGATATCGTGCACGTTGCTGGGCGAAAGATGCCGTGGAAGCTGAGCAGCTAGATGCACTAGCCAAACAGGGCAGCATCACAATTCATCAGAAAACACCGATACGTGTGCTACATCGGAGGACCTTGGCCGTGCGGGACAGGGTGATACACAGCCTGTCCGCCAAGAAGGTGGACAACCATCATTTTGATCTGTTCCTCTCAACGCAGGCTGGAACCTACGTGAAGGAGTTTGTCCATGGAGACTTTGGAAGGACTGTTCCGAATCTGGGAACTGTTCTTGGTACAGATTGTGATATCCTTGAGTTGGATGTGGAAGCTGTAGAGCTGGACTGGCCAAAAGCTCTGCAGCCAAGTGATTCAAAAGAAGCAGTGAATGCATAACACAGATTAAAAATCTGGATAAAAACTTCTGTTTAGATACAGTATTTAGTTTGGAAAAGTAAACTGACAAAGATTTGATATTGAACAAAAAAAATTTCGTTATATATTACGGTTTATGATTGCTTTTTGTGTTATATGATGTTCATCAATTGAATGATGCTTCATCACTTCATCTTGTATTAAAGCAAGCAAACTTGTCATGAGATATCAGCATTTCACTTTTTCATACAGCTAGTGAGCAAACAATCAGCCCATGATGAACGTCAAAGAGGCCTACTATAAGTTAGATTATGACTGACACCTGGGGTCCATGAGCCATGGCGCCAAAGATGCTGATTCTCGCACAAGTTTTGGCACTGTGTCGTCGAGGCAGGAGCATGCTCACACAATTTTTTTGTGATATGTACTCTGATATAAGGTATAATGTTATCCACCTTAGGTATTACTTGGTTGAGGTTGGCTCACACAATTTTTAAACGCTTCCTGAGCCTCTTGCTGACCGTCACTTCCATGCATATATTTGTATCGCACTATCTGCCTACACCTTTATATCTACATGTACCTGTAAAAATTAACATATAGGTTGTTAATGTCAGTAAACGTTGTGCAAATAGTGCCGCAGATGTACGCGTTTCAGTGAATGCAATGGGAGATGTTTGGAGCATCCTCTACACACTAGTCGAGAACCGCTTGGAAACCTGATGAAAATGATGGCATGGTTGCCATTCAAGCTTGTAGATGCAGCTGACCTTTAGGGGAAGTGTGTGTTTATGTTGCCTGGAGCTCTATAGGTCAACTTACTATACAAGACTGACCAATATTCATAAACATGACATCACGTGTTTAAGAACTTAACGAATGCTTTCCTGTAGACCCAACATTTCTTGTATAGTAGCATGCCTACTGCAGCCAGAAGATAGGCCTTATATTGTTGTTATTATGAGCATCATCTTTTTTAACCCAATCATACCTTAGAATTACAGAAATAAGGAAAGCATTATTCTGGAATGGCTCGTCTTTGCTTATGGTTTTGTCGGTGGAAAAGGTGCAGCAAAATCGACTGTTGAAGTGCTGGAAAACCATTTCTTATACTGATTACTAACTGAGGAAAATACTCTTGGTATTATCTCACAAAGTGGTAGCCAAAACCATCATGATGTATTGGGCCCAGAGTTTCAAAGGCCAAGGGCACAAAGCAGTATGGTGTATTTTGATGTTTTTATATGATAAAAAATTATTACTAATTATAAAATTATTATTTTTTACCCTAGGCAGAAATAATCCCTCGGGAACAGAAAATTAAGTTAGGAGTAAAAAACTTATTATTGTTATTAATTATTATTATTACAACTGCTACTACTACAAGACAAATTTTATACCCCACAAACACGTACCTTACCTTCATCACCTTCCTTACAAAAATTTACCTTGCTTTACTTGACATTTAAACATATGGTACATAATTTATTTAATTAACCTTTAAATTATTTGCATCTGAGAAGAGCACTTGCATTAAGGCCTACATAGGGTACAGTAGGAAACGGTGGCTTCTATCCCCACTAAGCAACTGGGCTCAGTTCCTCTCGTCCCCTTTTTCAGAGAACTGTGAGCGAAGACTAGAACTTGTAGAGAGTGTGATAAAAAAAATGAAAAGAAACGCCGCCCCCTGTTTTTCACTGGGCTCAACTTGCGCTCGCCCTGAAAAGGAATAGAAGCCTCTGGTAGGGAATGCATAGACGGGTTTACCGGTAACCCGGCCGTTTTGAAAACCGAAAACTCCGATTTACATCTGCGTGGAAACTCGGGTTTGACCGCAGTTCAGACCGTTATAGAATGACAGGTTCAGGTCATAGGCCTACGGATCAATGCAAGTTCAACGGAACGTATTGCTTACAAGGCGCAGAATGTAGGCCTAGGCTATAATGTAGGGCTCATGGGCGGCGATCATGGGGATCGAGGGGGACATGTCCCCCACCTTCAAGAGTGGGGGACACGCCATAGATTTGCCCCCCCCCCCAATTTCAAATTTGGAAGAAACACAAAAAAGGCGGAGAAATGTAATTGCGCGTGAGGGTTTTCGCTGCCTTTTTGACCAGATGAGGTGAAAACTCTATTTTTGAGCAGAAGTGTCCCCGAAAATTCCCAGAAAGAAGAAGAAATTCGTAAAAAAGTTGAAACATTTTGGGAGGATGAATTTGTAAAAAAAGTTTTCAATTTTGTAGACGAATTCCTAAAACGGGGTAGGGCCTAATGAGATTATTGTTGGGAGACCCGAAAAAAGTAGTAAAAAGAGGTGAATGACTAAAAAAAGTCAACTTTTTTTGCAGATGAATTCGTAGAAAAGTCGTCAAGTTTTTGTGGAGATGAATTCCTAAAAAGAAAGAAATTTTTTGGGGACATGAATCCTAAAAAAGGTCATCGATCAGACCATGGCCGACTTTGCCCCCCCCCCACCTCTCAGACAAGATCGCCGCCACTGGTAGGGTTACAGTCATCTTTTTGTTCCAAGGAGTAAAACTGCCTTGACCCAGCACAGGGCGTTTGCTGTAGTGGGTCCGACGATCTGTAACGACCTTCCCCTCTGCATGCTCAGGGCCAAACCAATGACTGGCTTTTCCTCATCGGTCTCGCGTTCCCTAAAGGCAAATCTGTTTCCCCGGGGCTTCTGTGCTGAGAGCGCCTCTGAATAGTTATTCTGCGAGAGGCGCTTTATAAATTTCTAGATACAATACAATACATTGCATAGGCTTACAGCACGACGTAGTAAAAACGATAGCGCTGCCTACGTAATTGTTTTAATCATGGCATTATTTGTTGATGACGTCATAAGCCTATGACGCTTCACTAGTGACAAACGCTGTTCTTTGTCGCATCGCTGAGGTCTAGTCGTAAAAACTGGATATTTTTGTTTAAACTTGGCGAGTGCAATTATATCAATGTCTAAAATAACGAATCTGTAGGGTGTTTTTTGGAGGGAATATAGGCCTACTTCGCTGGCGATTCTGTAGGCTAAACGGCTCAGTGTGAATTATGTAAATCAGAGCTGAAAATTTCCGACGGTTTGCTACGTAGTAATCTACGCATAATTATTCATCTCTAAACCTGCTGAAACACAAGTAAAGGACGTTGATCATCTTTGTCAATCAGACGTACGTTGATCATCTTTGTCAATCGGATGAAGCCAAGATCTAGGCACGGGTACGAACGGTCTACGGCAGCAGAGCATCAGCTACTGATGTGGTAAGTCCTGACTTTATCCAAAGTGTAACGATGACTAATTACTTGCTAACACTGAAAAATGATATCCCGCTCGGAGCAACCTCGCTCAGAGGGACAATTTTGGTCTAAACCGTGAGAATACCGGTATTTATAGCCTAATACACTGCTATTAATGATACTTTGTAATTATTTATTATTATTATTATTATTATTATTATTATTATTATTATTATTATTATTATTATTATTATTAACATTAATAATAATAATCATTGTTATTATCATCATTGATTATCATCGTCATCGTCTCCATCTGCTGATATATACTGATGTAGCTATAGTAGCCTGTAGGTAGGCCTATAGTATATACCGAAAGCAAAGACGAAGATAAGTAAAAGGCAGAGAAGAAGGCAAAGAAAAAGCAAAGAAGAAGGCAAAGGAAAAGCAAAGAAGGAGGCAATGAGAAAGGCCAAGAAGAAGGCAAAAAGAAGACACAGCAACGGGCGGAGAAGAAGGAGAAGACGAAGGTAAGTAAAACTCAAAGAAGAAAGCAAAGAAGAAGATGAAGACGAAGGTAAGTAAAACTCAAAGAAGAAAGCAAAGAAGAAGATGAAGACGAAGGTAAGTAAAAGGCAAAGAAGAAGACATAGAAGAGGGCAAGAAAGCAGGCAAAGAGAAGGAAGGAAGAAGGCGCAGAAGAAAGCACAGAAGAAGGCAAAGACGAAGGTAAGTAAAAGGCAGAGAAGATGGCAAAGAGAAAGGCAAAGAAGAACGAAAAGACGAGGTAAGTTGAAGACAAAGAAGAAGGCAAAGAAGAGGGAAAGAAATAAGGTAATTCAAGGACAAGGATGAGGGCAAAGAAGAGGGAAAGAAAGAAGTCACAGAAAAAAGCAAGGCAAAAGGAAGGCAAAGAAGAAAGCAAAGACGAAGGTAAGTAACAGGCAAAGAAGAAGGCAAAGAAAAAAGCAAAGAAGAGGGTATGGAGAAAGGCAAAGAAGAAGGCACAGAAGAAGGCGGAGAAGAAAGAGAAGACTAAGGTAAGTAAAAGGCAAAGATGAAGGCAAAGAAGAAGACGAAGACGAAGGTAAGAAAAAGGCAAAGTAGAAGGCAAAGAAGAAGACAAAGAAGAAGGTAATTCAAGGACAAGGATGAAGGCAAAGAAGAAGGCAAGAAAGAAGTCACAGGAGAAAGCAAGGCGAAAGGAAGGCAAAGAAGACGACGAAGACGAAGGCAAGTAAAGGCAAAGAAGAAGGCAAAGAAGAAGGCAAAGAAGAGGGCAAGAAAGAAGGCAAAGAGAGGGAAAGAAGAAGGCACAGAAGAAGGCGGAGACGAAAGAGGACTTAGGTAAGTAAAAGGCAAAGAAGAAGGCAAAGAAGAAAAAGACGAAGACGAAGGTAAATAAAAGGCAAAGTAGAAGGCGCAGAAGAGGGCAAAAAAGAAGGCAAAGAGAGGAACGGAAGAAGGCGCAGAAGAAAGCACAGAAGAAGGCAAAGACGAAGGTAAGTAAAAGGTAGAGAAGATGGCAAGCAGAAAGGCAAAGGAGAACGAAAAGACGAGGTGAGTCAAGGGCACAGAAGAGGGCAAAGAGAAAGACAAAGAAGAAGATATAGAAGAGGTAAGTAGAAGACAAAGAAGAAGGCAAAGAGGAGGGAAAGTAAGAAGGCAAAAGGAAAAGCAAAGAGAAAAGCACAGAAGAAGGTAAAGAAGAAGGCACAGAAGAAGGCAAAGATGAACGTAATTCAAGGACAAGGATGAAGGCAAAGAAGAGGGCAAGAAAGAAGTCACAGAAGAGAGCAAGAAAAAAGGAAGGCAAAGGAGTAGACGAAGACGAAGGTAAGTAAAAGGCAAAGAAGAGGGCAAAGAGAAAAGCAAAGAAGAAGGCTAAGAGAAGGCCAAGAAGAAGGCAAAGAAGAAAGTACGGAAGAAGGCGGAGACGAAAGAGAAGACTAAGGTAAGTAAAAGGCAAAGAAGAAGGCAAAGAAGAAGACGAAGACGAAGGTAAGTAAAAGGCAAAGAAAAAGGCAAAGAAGAAGGCAAGAAAGAAGGCAAAGAGAGGGAAAGAAGAAGGCGGAGAAGAAAGAGAAGACTAAGGCAAGAAAGAAGGCAAAGAGAGGGAAAGAAGAAGGCGGAGAAGAAAGAGAAGACTAAGGTAAGTAAAAGGCAAAGAAGAAGGCAAAGAAGAGGGCAAGAAAGAAGGCAAAGAGAGGAACGGAAGAAGGCGCAGAAGAAAGCACAGAAGAAGGCAAAGACGAAGGTGAGTAAAAGGCAGAGAACCCGGCAAAGAGAAAGGCAAAGAAGAACGAAAAGACGAGGTACGTCAAGGGCACAGAAGAAGGCAAAGAGAAAGACAAAGAAGAAGGCAAAGAAGAGGGAAAGAAAGAAGGCAAAGAGAAAAGAAAGGAGAAAGGCACAGAAGAAGGCAAAGAAGAAGGTAATTCAAGGACAATGATGAAGGCAAAGAAGAGGGGTAGAAGGAAGTCACAGACGAAAGCAAGGCAAACGGAAGGCAAAGAAGAAAAAAAGACGAAGGCAAGTAAAAGGCAAAGAAGAAGGCAAAGAAAAAAACAAAGAAGAAGGCAAAGAGAAAGGCCAAGAAGAAGGCACAGAAGAAGGCGGAGAAGAAAGAGAAGACTAAGGTAAGTAAAAGGCATAGAAGAAGGCAAAGAAGAAGATGAAGACGAAGGTAAGTAAAAGCCAAAGAAGAAGGCAAAGTAGAAGGCAAGAAAGAAGGCAAAGAGGGTGATAGAAGAAGGCGCAGATGAAAGCACAGAAGAAGGCAAATACGAAGGTAAGTAAAAGGCAGAGTATAGATGGCAAAGAGAAAGGCAAAGAAGAACGAAAAGTCGAGGTTTGTCAAAGGCACAGAAGAAGGCAAAGAGAAGGCAAAGAAGAAGACAAAGAAGAAAGTACAGAAGAAGGCGGAGAAGAAAGAGAAGACTAAGGTAAGTAAAAGGCAAAGAAGAAGGCAAAGAAGAAGACGAAGACGAAGGTATGTAAAAGGCAAAGAAGCAGGCAAAGAAGACGGCAAAAAAGAAGGCAAAGAGAGGGAAAGAAGAAGGCGGAGAAGAAAGAGAAGACTAAGGTAAGTAAAAGGCAAAGAAGAAGGCAAAGAAAAAGACGAAGGTAAATAAAAGGCAAAGAAGATGGCAAAGAAGAGGGCAAGAAAGAAGGCAAAGAGAGGAACGGAAGAAGGCGCAGAAGAAAGCACAGAAGAAGGCAAAGACGAAGGTGAGTAAAAGGCAGATAATATGGCAAAGAGAAAGGCAAAGAAGAACGAAAAGACGAGGTACGTCAAGGGCACAGAAGAAGGCAAAGAGAAAGACAAAGAAGAAGGTAAAGAAAAGGTAAGTTCAAGACAAAGAAGAAGGTAAAGAAGAGGGAAAGAAAGAAGGCAAAGAGAAAAGAAAAGAGAAAGGCACAGAAGAAGGCAAAAAGAAGGTAATTCTAGGACAATGATGAAGGCAAAGAAGAGGGGTAGAAAGAAGTCACAGACGAAAGCAAGGCAAACGGGAGGCAAGGAAGAAAGCAAAGACGAAGGCAAGTAAAAGGCAAAGGAGAAGGCAAAGAAAAAACAAAGAAGAAGGCAAAGAGAAAGGCCAAGAAGAAGGCGGAGAAGAAAGAGAAGACTAAGGTATGTAAAAGGCATAGAAGAAGGCAAATAAGAAGATGAAGACGAAGGTAAGTAAAAGGCAAAGAAGAAGGTAAAGTAGAAGGCAAGAAAGAAGGCAAAGAGGGTGATAGAAAAAGGCGCAGAAGAAAGCACAGAAGAAGGCAAATACGAAGGTAAGTAAAAGGCAGAGTAAATGGCAAAGAGAAAGGCAAAGAAGAACGAAAAGACGAGGTTTGTCAAAGGCACAGAAGAAGGCAAGGAGAAAGACAAAGAAGGTAAAGAAAAGGTAAGCATAAGACAAAGAAGAAGGCAAAGAAGAGGGAAAGAAAGAAGACAAAAGGAAAAACAAAGAGAAAGGCATAGAAGAAAGCAAAGAAGAAGGTAATTCAAAGACAACGATGAAGGCAAAGAAGAGGGCAAGAAAGAAGTCACAGAAGAAAGCAAGGCAAAGGGAAGGCAAAGAAGAAAGCAAAGACGAAGGTGAGTAAAAGGCAAAGAAGAAGACAAGGAGAAAGTCCAAGAAGAAGGCAAAGAAGAAGTCACAGAAGAAAGCAAGGCAAAGGCAAAGCCAAAGAAGAAAGGAAAGACGAAGGTGAGTAAAAGGCAAAGAAGAAGACAAGGAGAAAGTCCAAGAAGAAGGCAAAGAAGAAGGCACAGAAGAAGGCAAAGAAGAGGACGAAGACGAAGGTAAGTGAAAGGCAAGAGGAAGGCAAAGAAGAAAGAAAAGACGAAGGTAAGTAAAAGGCCTAGAAAAAGGCAGAGAGAAAGGCAAAGAAGAAGGCACCGAAGAAGGGAAAGAAGAAGGTAATTCAAGGACAAGCATGAAGGCAAAGAAGAGGGTAAGAAAGAAGTCATAGACGAAATCAAGGCAAAAAGGAAGGCAAAGAAGAAAGCAAAGACGAAGGTAAGTAAAGAGAAAGAAGAAGGCAAAGAAAAAGGCATAGAGAAAGGCCAAGAAGAAGGCAAAGAAGAAGGCACAGAAGAAGGCGGAGAAGAAAGAGAAGACTAAGGTAAGTAAAAGGCAAAGAAGAAGGCAAAGAAGAGGGAGAGGGCAAAGAAGAAGGCAAAGAAGAAGGCAAAGAGAAGGGCATAGAAAAAGCAAAGAAGAAGACAAAGATAAGAGCACGAAGGATTGCAAGGATAAAAACAAAGATAAAGGCAAAGATGAACGCGCAGAGGAAGGCAAGAACGATGTTAAGTAAAAGATGAGAGCACGAAAGATTGCAAAGTTAAAGGCAAAGAAAAAGACATAAAAGAAACTACAGAAAAAGGCAAAGAAGAAGGTAAAGACGAAGGTAAGTATAAGACAAAAAGAAGGCAAAGAAGAGGGCAAGAAAGACGGCGAAGAGAAAGGCAAAAAAGGTAAAGAAGAAGACGCAGAAGAAGTCGGAGAAGAAGGCGAAGACGACGGTAAGTAAAAGGCAAAGAAGAAGGCGAAGAAAGATGGCAAAGAAGAAGGTAAAGACAATGGCAAAGAAAAAGGCAAGTCAAGGGCACATTAGAAGGCAAAGAGAAAGACAAAGGAAGAGGCATAGAAGAAGGCGCATAAGAAGGCAAAGACCAAGGTAAGTAATAGTCAAAGAAGAAGGCACAGAAGAAGGTAAAAGGAAGGCTAAGGTAAGTAAAGTACAAAGGCAAAGAAGAAGGCCAAGAAGAAAACGATGAAGAAGGCAAAAGAAGTCAAGGAGAAAGGCAAAGAAGAAGGTGCAGACAGAGGCACAAAAGGCGAAGACGAAGGTAAATAAAAGGCAAAGGAGGAGGCAAAGAATGAGCAAGAGAGAAGGCAAGGAATGCACAGAAGAAGGCAAAGAAGAAGGCAAAGATGGACGTAAGTAAAGGGCAAAGAAAATTCGAAGAAGAAGGCAAAGAAGAAGGCGAAGACGAAGGTAAGTAAAAGGTCCGTTGAAACATGTGCGTTATTTAACATTCGCTTTATTAATTTTCGGCCTTTTGATTGCGCCTTTTGATTGCGCCTTTTGATTTCGACTTTTCGTTTTTCGCCTATTCGATAGTAACCCTTTTACCATAACTTGCAAATTTGTGTGGCAAATTTGACACCAGTCAGTTTATGTCTACGAGTGTGTTGGACAAAAGATGCTGTTTAAGTAACAATAACAATAAGTTACAGTAACAATAAGCAGAATCAATAATAGGCTATTTGTTACTCTGGTAACATTAAGCAGAAGCAATAACATTTGTTACTCTAGTAACATTAAGCAGAAGCAATAACATTTGTCAAGCACAGTTTACTGCTTTGGAAATAGTAATCATAATTTGGGTCTTTTGTCCAAACTGTAATTTAGTAGAAAATGTGCAAGGCTGTGTATTGGAATGCTTAGGTGTGTTATTACTGTATACTATAGCAGCCTTTCTTAAACAGCATCTATAATTGTCCAATGCTATCAGCAGTGTTGAAATTAAAACTTGTTTAGCATGTAGGGCCTACACCGGAGTGAGTGTAACTTATGCGGTGAATTGAATTCCTGATCAATAGAATGTCGTGTAAACTTTAGAGTATGGAGGATATTTCCTCAGCCTAATCAGATAAGATATTGACATTTTCGCCCGATATTTAAAAAAATTTAATATTTAATAAAAAAATACAGGGTCGCCCAAGGAAGAAATGGATGGATGAGATTCACGATGTAATTGGCATGAACCTGGAAGAACTAAGAGAACTGACTTCGAATAGGAAGCAATGGAGAATGTTTATCATGACGATCGCTAGAGCTCCAAGAGTTGACAGCACAAGGTGACAAGGTGATTTAATAAAATAAGTAAGTGAAAGAACTCCTTTGCACTTTGGATAGCAAACCATGCAGTAGCCTGCTCTACTTACAGTGAGTTCGCAAGAGAATGAGCCTAAGTTCAGAAAGTCAATATATGTACCAGAAACAATAAGCAGAAACAATAGCAATAGCACTACTTTTATTACTATTGACAGTTTACATTACCTCTATTTTTGAAATGTATGATAGGCATTAGGAAAATATACATTAAAAGACTAAAAGACCTTAATATTAATACTGTTGCTGTTTCCTTAGTCCTCGAATCATGTCATGCTAATAAGTTTTAAAGATATTGTGCATACACCAGAAACTTCTTATAATGCATCATTACAAAATGAATTCTGATACAAATTATAGCCACAACATGGATTAAAATGTGCTTTTGAAGTTGACTTCTTTACAACAGACTCTGGTATAATGCAATACTTTTACAATGTCTTTCAAAGGTAACACTATATACTGAGTTTCCAGTGTCTCTGATGCGAGCAAAAGATAGTCTGTATCAAGTTATAGGATATGTAACTATGTACACAGTTTACGGTTTGGGTTGAAACATTTCAGCAGATACTGGAGTGAGATTGCTTCATCCACATGTGGGTGATTTCTTATGCGCGATAGAATGTGTTGTACATGCACTTGTTTATTATGGATCGGGGTTTGATTCAAATGATTAACCAAAGCTCTAAGCATCATAACAGAATGCAGTGAAATAGAGTGCTAAACAGTTTTTGCTGAATTTGAGAATGTCTGATTGTAGATATCTCAACGGAGGCAAATGCGCCAATCCAGTACCAAGAGAGCTGTTTTATCTGACTAAATGGCTAACTAGTTTCAAGCGACCTGTTTGGAGTTTAATGGACTGCATTTCTGCAACAGTGAGAATCCAGGTCTACCATTGAACCAGTGTCATTGCTCGCATTTTTTACACCTGAGATTGCCGTTTGCTTTTTTTCAGATCATCGTCTGGAATTCTTGACAATCTTTCTCTTATTAAGTTCCCCGAGTCCATCATCACTAGTTTTCCTGTAACAGTATCGACTCCGGGATTTTCAGAAACTCTGCCTGTTTTTGGTTTTGTCGGTGGACCTTCTTTCTTCTTTGCTACAGTTCCATACTGGACTTCCTCCTGATCTGGATTAAAAGCGTTTGACATGCTTGTTGCTGAGTTTTGTGACTCATCGGTCTGGCTTTCTCTTATGGTTGTGAGACTGATGGCAGTTTCCTTTGATTCTTGCCTTTTTCTTATTGTCGCCGGAAGAACTTGAGCATTTTGCTGTTGCACTTCAGCATGACTTACTAAGTCACCTGGCAAATCAAGTAACATAATTGTATCACGCTTGCATGCTTTAATACCCATACGGCTGGCATCGTATGGTGAGATTTCAGGAAAAATACTTTTAGTTTCCTTTCGATCTATATGCCTAACAACATCGGAATTATCTGTGCTTGGTAAACTGCTCTCTTTGCAATTTGTGATGTCGCTATTTCCCTGTCGCATTTCTTCCCGGACTTTTGTTAGGCCTCCATCTTTGTGTGCCAGCCTTATGTAGTCCTGTAGTTGAGGGCAGTCGGCGATGTCTAGTTTGACGAGATTGTCCATTGTCAGTATTGCGTTTGGAAGATTCTGGATTTGTGTTGAGCGCAGAGTCAAATGGCGAAGATTTTGAAGATGGCCGATGTCTTCTGGTACTTCGGCTATGTCGTTTCCACTGAGGTGCAATACTCGAAGACTCTTCAAGGTTTTGATGTTCACTGGTATTGAAGTGATTTTGTTGTCTTCCAGGGATAACATCTGCAGATTGGAACATCTCAGCAAGCCATCATCTATTGCTTCCAGTGCATTTGAGTCCAGGATTAAAGTCTTCAGACTTGGAATCGCACATGGAAACGATTTAATTGAGTTGTCTCTCATATTCAGACTCTGCAGACTTGAGATGCTGAACAGTTGGTTAGGAACTTCTGCAAAATTGTTTCTTCTCAGACTCAATGAACTGAGTCTTGTAAGTTGTCCAAATCGGTGAGGAAGGTATTGCAGCTGGTTGGCTCGAGCTCTTAGATCCTCCAAACGGGGCAGGTCTGCCATGGTTTCTGGTAGAGCAGTCAGATTATTGTTGGTAACATCGAGACAGGTAAGTTCAATCAAGTTGTTAATGGAATCTGGCAGAGTACTGAGGCGATTGCAGGAACAGTCGAAAACCCTTAGCTGGCTCAAGGCACCGAAATTTTCTGGGAGCTCCGATATGAGGTTTCCGCTGATGTTGAGTGTAGTCAGGTTATGTAGTTGGCCAAATGTTTTAGGCAATTCAGTTAGCATGTTGCTACTGACATCGAGATTTGACAGATCTAAAGCTTTTTCGATTCCATTGAGAGTCTTTAGTTGGTTTCTGGGTAAACTTAGCGTCTTCAAACCACCGCGGAACAACTCACTTGGAAGAGATTTAACTCTGGTCCAGGTAATGGAAAACGACTCGAGGTGTTCCATGTTGATTGCATAATGCTTTGGAACCGTGGTGAGAATTCCCTCGGGATCTTCGAGCTCAAATCGTTCAACCAGACTGAGCTTGGACCATGTCTTGGAATTCTTTTCTAATATAGCTGGATTGAACACCTTGGCACACGGGATGGTTTTGTTGTGAACGGTGACGCTGTACAATTTGTAGTCGCATTCAACTTGAATTGTTGTGAAAACTTTCTTTCTTGAAGGTTGGGAGTCTGAGGAAAAAGCGTCAAAGAACACTTCACGTCAAGCAGGCATGTGAGTACAAACAATAAAATTCATTCATTCATTTAGAGCGCCTCTTCAAGATATCAGCTCAGAGCCACTTCCCGTCCCAATCCTACAGGCAAAAGGAAGTTTTCAGTCTTGTGGATTCTCCAGAATAAGAAATATCAGCAACTATGCATTAGTTTGTAAGTCTACATATTCCAGCCAATCTAAGGTTAATTGAAGGCAAAGTAGTTGCATCGCGTAAGATAACAATTTGAATGAGGAACCATGGATGCAGAAACCCTTATGTAAGATTATTTTTAAAACAGAGCTTCTAACAGGAGATTTATGAAACACCGGAAGAAAAGGAAAACTTCATTGGTTTGTCCACCCATTCCTTGAAGTCAGACGATCTTATGAGTTCTGACGTGAATGATGCAAGGCATTTTTAGGTAGGCCCTTGAGCGAGCCGGTTATAATGTTAGCGACTTCATTTTCGGCATATGAGGGTAAGTAGCCAGTCCTCTCCCTTGCCGTTTTATCTTCCCACCGACAGTATACTCGCTATAGATGAGGTGGCTAGGGAAGCAGAAATCCCAATCAAATTTCTGATCTGGCGAGGATTTGAACCCCCGACCTCTCGACGGACAGTCTAGCACGCTTACCACTACACTATCCCGAACCCCCGATGTGCCTCAATATGTGATCTGTTAATTATTGAGGGAGCGGCTTTATCTCTAACGATGGGCAACGGCATTCATCTGACCTAGCAGTGTTAACGCTAAGAAGAAAGCAATCTGATGAGGCGAGCACTGCACTCTGCGATAATTCCTTCGCATATTCCACTACCTTGCGTTTCCTTGATTTATTAAACATGCAATCATTAATATTGTGTGATTGCGGTGTGTGTGCGTGTGTGCGCGTCCGTGCGTGCGTGCGTGCGTGTGTGTGTGTGTATTGTTAATGAGTGCATGATGTAACTATATAATTAACTTAACCTTACATACAATTCATTGCCTTCGATCCAGTTCACCTGACTTTGCATTCCCTAACTTTAGCAATGCAGCTTTTTTTAAGCTGAAATATGATGCACTTTGTGAGTTTGTTTTACCGAGAACGAGTAAATTGGTTAATCAATAAGTTAATTAGCGTGACGTTAAGCCCAGCAGCTCAGTGCCTACCCCCGCACACTTACTGCCGATGAAGGCTGACATGATGCGCATGCGCTGTATTCGTCCTTTGGACCAGGTCTTCTTCTCTCGGAAGAGCATCTCGTTCGTCGCTGCATCCGGGTCTTCATCGAAGGTAGAGGTCGGCCGACGCTCTCGTTGAGACTGCGGCCTCGTTCGCTTTGCAGCAGCTAATGCCATGAGTACTCGCTGCAATCGTAATGCAGTTGTACAGTATTGCAATAATTTTAAATGCACGGAAAATGTAATTAATGCAACTGTAATGTAATTATAATGTATTGCAGCATGGAAAACACCGCCCGAGACCTGGCGGATTTATTGTGGTTAGTCCACTCTCAAGGCGGCTGTCCAAGCTTCGGTGAAGAGTTATGCAGTGTTTAATCTAGTCCCCCTCTTATGTGAAGGGGGAGTGAAACAAGGTTTGTGGGGGGACCAACAAGGGTGACCTTTTTTGGGAAATTTCATTCGTGTTCGAAGATACAACCACTTTTACACTTTTTTAAGGAGTTCCTTCCACAAAACCTTCATGAAATCATCCCTGAAAAATGTGACGACCTTTTTTTTAGGAATTCATCTCTCAAAAACTTTCATATCTCTTATTCTATTATTTTATTCTTATATTACTCGCCTTTGGGGGACGAAACATGTATACTGGGGGGATTCCTCCAATAAAGGTGTCTGCATTAAAATATCGCTGGCCTCTGGGGGAAACATAAATCCTGGGGGAGGGAATTTTCCCCCCATAAGGTGTCTAGATTAAACACTGCTGCTTATGGTGATATATGCTTATTAAATATTAATATGCCTACATGTATATGCCTACGATAATGTGCATAGCCCCTACGCAGCTACTGTATGGTCCTTAGTCTACAGGCATCCTACACACGAGTTATGAATGAATGAATGTATGAATGATTAAAAGGAATTAATGAATTAATGTGTACGAGTAGACGTGATATGTTACATCACCTGTTGTTCACAACAATCCACTTGTAGTCTTTTTTTTACGAATTTATCGATCTTGCTTGACGATGCGGTTCCAATCAATCCGTCAATGATCCAATAATCATATCACGATCGACGTCTGTAGGATACAGTAGGTCTTAGACTTCAGTAGGTCTTAGACTTCAGTAGGTCTTAGACTTCAGTCGGTCTTAGACTTCCGTTGGTCCTCGTTACGGCTACTACACTGCGTAGAATGACTGATAAAGTAGGTCAAACGCTTCGCTTCTTATCACGTTATCAGCAGTATAATTTTAGTCTACACGAGTCAATTCTACACCATAACAAACAATATTATGTCTAAGTAAATTATAGGAGGACCTACTTTAAAGACTTGTGCCAAAATTTGTCTAGCCGGTGCAAGAATATTTATGCCTTTGCCTTTGCAGCCTATCTGTATGACTGATTTGTAAAACCAACTCAATAGGGATTCCGAATCGTCAAAACGAGGAAGTATTTAATCAGTTAATGCCTATCATAGTGACGAAAGGTATTCACCTGTACTTTTTAAGACCCGTGGATGACTATATATATGTGTGTGTGTGTGTGTGTGTGTGTGTGTGTGTGTGTGTGTGTGTGTGTGTGTGTGTGTGTGTGTGTGTGTGTGTGTGTGTGTGTGTGTGTTGTGTGTGTGTGTGTGTGTGTGTATGTGTGTGTGTGTGCGTAACATACACGTGTATATATATCATGCAAACAGCATGATTTGCATTATATATTTGGGTATATATTTACTTCTTATAGGCCTATAACCATACACTATTCATGCAGCTATTCGACTAACCAGGACGTTCTTTTCTTTAAAAACCAAGCCACAGTCAGGCCGGTGGATTCGCTCAAGCGTGACTTCACAGGTGCAACGAAGAGTGAACAGAGGAACGACGACAGTTCTAACAACACGTATTCTCATGATGAAGAAGGCCTACGCAACACGAGCTGGGAATTTACGCAATGAATCTTCCTTCCGTCTTTACTGCCTAGGCGTGTTTGATATGCATACATAACACCATGCACGTACCGTAGGCTACATCAACAGCATAATGCGTGTAGCCCAATTCTCTCCGCTCTCTCCCCCTCTCTCTTGAGATTTTTCTTCTGTTTATACTCTACTGTTAGCCTATGGCAAACATTAACCAAGCTTGATAAGCAATTGCTTTGTGGAAGCTCGAATCAGCAAACTTCTATAGAAGGGTCTTCCTTGTTACAAGGAATCAGCATACGTTAATAACATGGTATTCCTTGTTACAGGGAAAGCGCCAAGTCACCGTGTAATACACAATTATATCTTAAGTAGATTTTCATGAGCAATGTCTCCTGATTGATGAATATTATGTGCTGAATGGTTGAGAAGATAGTGTCAATGCAATTGACATGTTTTCAGGAGACGAATTCTATATTTCCCAAGCAACAATATGGCTTCAGAACGTTTCATTCCACCGAATCTGTGCTAACAGGGAATTTTTGGTGATCTCTTTGCTTGCTCTCTTTGATATGAGTGCGGCCTTTGACACTGTTGATCACGATATTCTCTTACAGCGCCTCGACAAGTCACTTGGTATCGTGGATCGTCCTCTGGAATGGCGGTGCTGTTTCCTCTCTGACCGCAACCAGTCAGTGGTTTTTGGTTCTACCCGCTCAATCTGGTGCCCGGTCTCACTTGGGCTCCCTCAGGGATCCATCCTAGGTCCTTTGCTTTGTATTCTTTACATTACAGACCTAAGCCAAGTTCTTTCCACGCTGGCAGTTGATACTCTGCAGAGGCAATTGTCTTAGCTGAGAAAGTGGTTGAGGCACCTGAAGTGTTGTGTGCGTGGATGTAATCCAACCGCCTCCGATTTGATCCCAGAAAAATTACCTGATCTGGATTGGAAACTGTCGACAGCTCCAAAACATAGAATTGCACTATAGGCCTACTTGCAATGATTCCTTCTCTATACTTTGTTGCGCTACCCGGCCGTGATACTGGACCAGAAATTGACCTTCTCTGCAGGGGCGTAACTTTGGTCTAAAAAGTGGGGGGTACCAATTTCTCACATACACGAAGCAAGGTGGAGACTGCGATCTCTGGGAAGGCACAATAATAAAATATTGATTGGTCTTGGTCAAAAAGTGGGGGGTACGGTACCTCCCAGTCCAAAAAGTGGGGGGTACGGGTGCCCTAGTACCCCCCCCCCACAAATTACGCCTATGCTTCTCTGAGCATGTGAAGACGGTATGGAGTACTCAATTTTCGATCTGTTTTAAACTCTACAGCTTCGTTAATTATTATGATAATGCCATTCATGGTGGCCTACTCTTCTCGGAGTAATCAACTTCGAGCCGTTTTAAATTCAGTAGCTCCATTAATTGGTGAGATATCAAATTTGGTCATATGTCTAGCTACATGCTAGTCGAGCGGCAGTTTTTGCACATGCGAAGACGCATTGAGTTCAAGATCTATAATGACGAGGGGTAGGTGCCTGGCTGGTTTTCCTCCATCGTGTATCTCAAAGAGCTATGTAGGCCAGTGTCATCATTACCTGGCCGCAGATATCTGCGCTCTGCAACACAGGGTTATTTGGTTCTTCCCTCGTCCCGTACTTCCACAATGCTAGTACATGGAAGCCTCGTCGTGGTCGTCCCCTCATTCTGGAACAGACTTTCATGCAATCTGCATCAGGAGATTGTACTTTCTATGCCAGAATTTTGCAAGCGATTGAAGACCATTCTATTCTACCGTGACCTTGCGTAGTCAGGTCGGGAACACCTCTGACGAGTCTGATGGAAGAGGCGCTATATAAATAAACACTTGTAATTATAATTACAATTACATTGTGGACTTCACAAATGGGATTATCAGGTTGGAAAGTACTACGAATACGAGCACTGGAGCAGGACCGGTTTAACCACTCGTGAGCCCTTGCAACCTGGCTCCTTCATTCTGCCCAAGAGATGATGGGATGCTGAAATCATAGTCATGTTATACATGCATGTTTAGAATTAAAACTTGTACAAATAATAAATATAAATATATCAAATGAACAATAAATTCTATGTCATTTGTTGTCGTTGCTGAAAGCTTTAACTCCGGGTCCTCCGTCTATAATAGGACCCCATTCATTTTTTTACATACTGGTTAATTCCGGTATATATATATATATATATATATATATATATATATATATATATATATATATATATATATATATATATATATATATGACAATGACAATGACAATAGCTTTATTGCATCCGCTGACAAGTTATCATATCACATATTTGTGTAGTTCTTTATACATGTATTATAACCAATTAAATTTCACAGATAGGCTGTGGCTGTAAATTTAACACCCTGAAAGAAAAAAACATTGTTGCCTATACCTTAATCACATTGTCAGGAGAGGCAAAGGGTGCCCCCAAAGGGACTAAAGTCCCGCTAAGCGGGGATACCCAAGTGGTTCAGGCGATAGGTTTCTTAGTGGTTCGTCTAAATTATAGCCCACTCATGTTTGGGTCACATAAACGATTTTTTACTAACAATGTTTGATTTGAGAGGGGCTCGTAAGGTTTTAATCCTTAACTAATCTTAACTAATCTTAATTACAAGAAGTAAGGTAAACTTCACAGGCGCTGGGCTCCGGCTCCATCCCCTGGGTAATTTCCTGGCGGGGGTCAGGTCGGGCAGATATTATCGTTAGTTGTAGCCAGGATGAAATCCTTCATTAGCCTTTTAAACCGTTGTCTGGTCTGTGCGGATTGGATATGGGGCGGTATAGTGTTCCATATCTGCGGTCCCATAGATTTAACGTTAAAGGTTCTAAGATTAGTGCGGGCCTTAATTGGTCTATATAATGGTGCTCCTCTAGTGTTATGACTGTGCCAGACTGATGCCTTCGAGAAATAATTTACATAGGAGTCAGGTAAAAGGTTATGTTCAAAGCAGTAGAATAAATCTGCTATTTGGTAAGTTCTAATTTGGGTAATATTTAATAGTTTCAGGCTAGTAAATATAGGTCGTGTACTGACACTGGTCGCTGCTCCCTCAATCAATCTAATGGCTCTTTTTTGAAGGGTTACCAATTTTTGTAGACGAGACGGATAATTTGAGGTCCATATGAAGTTACAGTAAGTCAAGTATGGGTATATTAAGGTATGGTAGAGACTTTTATTTATATCTCGTGGGAGTAGGTACGCAATTCTAGATAAAATGCCAATATTTTTCGCAATTTTTGATGTTATGTAATTGATGTGCGTTTTCCAGGTAAGGTGCTGATCTATTAGTACTCCGAGGAACTTTGTGGATTCCACTTGTACAATTGGAAGATCGTTGAGGGTCAATGACCAATTTACAGGTTTAATCTTTCTGTGCGATTTGAAGATAATGAAATTGGATTTATCTGTGTTTACGGTTAGTTTATTTGCTGTGAACCAATTGTTAACTTTCGTTAGCTCTTGGATGACAGTTTCCATAAGTGCTTCAGGGGAGGAGTTAGAGTAAACAAGGTTAGTATCATCCGCGAACAGGATGAAATATAGGGTCGAGGACACTGAAGCCAAGTCGTTTATATATATTAAAAATAGGAGCGGTCCTAAATTTGAGCCTTGCGGCACTCCAAAGGTAACAGTTCCTAATTCAGAGATGGCTCCATTACATACAACGCATTGTGTACGAGATTCTAGGTAACTTTTAAACCAGCTTAATTGAATACCCCATAATGGTTCAATTTATTTAGTAGGACATTATGATTTACAGTATCAAATGCCTTTGCGAGGTCTAAGAATACCCCAACAGAATATTGGTTATTATCAATGGCTTTTGAGACTAGTTCTTCCATATCAAGGAGGGCCATAAAGGTCGAGTGTCCCGCCTGAAACCCGTGTTGAGATGCATGTATAATTTTGGATTTGAGGATGAAGGAACTTAATCTGTCATGCATAATCTTTTCTATAAATTTTGCGAAGAAAGGCAGAATCGATATGGGCCTATAATTTGATATATTCTCTTTATTCCCCTTTTTAAAGATAGGCACGACTTTAGCGGTCTTAAGTGCCTCCGGGACAATCCCATTAGCCAGTGAGCTATTTATAAGTTCAGTGAGTGGGTGGATAATTAAATGCAAGTATCGTCTGCCTACATACGGGTCTATGTCATCCATTCCTCTTGCGTGCGTCTGTTTTAAATTAAGACCTATTCTCAATAGCTCATCTGGCGAAGTTGTGATGAGTCCCATGGACTTTAAGTTGGAGGGCGGTAAGTATTCACGGTAGGAGGTGGGGGCGGGGGGGTACAGTTTTGGCCAAATCCTTGGGTAGGTTTATAAAATAGTCATTGAATTTATTGGCTAATGTACTAGGGTCTTCTATTCTTATTCCATCAATCATTATTGCATTTATCTTCTCCATAGTCGGTTCAAGTTGCAGGGCGGTTCGAATTAATTTCCAAGTAGATCTGAGATCATTATGACAATTAAGAAACTCGGTTGCATAATAACTCTTTTCTGCTTGGATTCTGATTGCTTTAAACTTGTTTCTATATATCGTAAATTTCTTTTTATTATCAGGATTTGGATTCTTTAAGTATTTAGCATAAAGGAGATTTTTTTTAGTACATGATTTCAGTAACCCAGAGGTCATCCATGCTTTTGTATATTTATGCTTTTTTGGACTAGTCGAACATTTTAGGGGGAAAGCATTAGTGTATGCTTCTTTGTATACAGAGATAAAAGATTCATAGGCCTCGTTAACCATCCCTGACCGCGAGTATTTACTAACTTGGTCCCATCCAGTTCCTTCAAGGGTATTTGAAAATTTTTCTAGACCTTTAGGTGTAATGGATCTTCGATCTTCATAATCTAACTCTTTTATGTAATATTTTTCAAGAGAAAATTGTGCCACAATAGGAAGATGGTCGGATAAGTCCGAAATGATAATGGAAGCCGATTTTAATTTCGACCAGTTCGTGCAAAAAATGTTGTCTATTAAGGTTTTCGTTGTTTGCGTAATCCTAGTAGGTTTGGTGATAGCGGGGAGGTAATGGTTAGCGATTAGGCCATTGTAAAAGGAGTTGGTGTCTATATGGTCATTGACCCTCAAATAGTCTATATTAAAATCTCCAAGGAGAATAATTTCTTTCGTTTTCTTTTCAATTTTTGAAATCAGCTGATCAAAGTCAAGCTGGAATGCTGCCATGTTCTGCGCGGGCGGCCTGTAAATAACACCAACTAAAGGAGAACAGGTTTTTAGGTTAATCTTAATAAACAAGCCTTCAAATGATTCACAGTCCAATACCGCATCGTCTACATTAATGATTGAGTAGTTGAGGTTGTTCTCTATTAAGAATGCAACTCCCCCACCTCTTCCTCCCCTTCTCGCCTTGCCCATGAATTTATACCCAGTGATTTGGATGCAGTCCGATAAACTATCGTCTAACCAAGTTTCAGTTAGTGCCACAATTGCTGGGCGGGTTTTATCTATTATATCTTGTATCTCTGTTGTTTTGTGCATTATGCTTCTGCAGTTTATATGGAGTACTGTCAATGTCTTGTACTTATTTTGACCATTCAGTAGGGTTCTTTGAAAAGTTTCTAGGGAAATATAGCTGCTAGACCATGGATTAATTCTGTAAAAATTTTGGTCAGGATCAATGTTATCATTATTAATTGCTTTTATATTTTCAGGAGGTGGGGAGAAGACTTCTAATTCAGGTTCATATGGAGAATTCAACTCAAGTTCCATGCTAACCAGTTCATTTAGTTTAGACCCATCATCTGAAGAGTTGGAGGAACCCGATCCTAATTCTATCTCTAACATTTCTCTTGCACATGTTCTATTTATCTTAGTACTTTTTAAGCCCAATCCCAGACCTAGGGGTAAGTCACTGATAGGTCCCGTTAGTTGGATGGAGCCGTCGCCCCCAGCGCCCAGAAGGGGTGGCACACCAGACAAGATAGTTGCATCTGTTGCGGCTGCACCTGCTTGGCTAACTAAACTAAATCAGGGTAACCGTCTGTTACCATCACCCATGCCACGAAACGCCTAAGTGCTCTCGTGTCCTCATAGCAGTTAGCTTAGCACTTCTTGTTCCAGAATAAACAGTAAATAAACAATGTAACAGATAAGCAGAACTTTAACTTAGTACACTTTGAAGGTTTAACTTAACATAGGTGAGGACAAGGGCAAAAGTACTCCTATATCTTTGCACAAAATTATGTAGGCAGAATTTTCATTGTGCGTATACAATAAACATGTATACTCATGTTCAATGTTGTTGTTCCTTTATATAGATTGGTTGGTCCCTATTTCCATCCTTCCTAGTACTGTTGTTAGTGGTACACTTCATGGGTTCCAAATGTACCCTCTGGATTTATATTATTAATAATTGGTCTTAGCCAAGGTCTAAGATCATTCAAACAGTGGACAGAATCTTGCAATAGATCGACCAAACAGAGGTCGTACTGGTAAAAGAGATTCCATGTACAGTAACTGTCAACTGTTTATGCAGAAATAGTAACAAATATTTATATATACAGCAAATTACTTGTTCTACAGGTATCAGGTTCCCAGGTTTAGTTAACTGGGAAAATCCCTATAATCGCAGTCTGGGGTCCGTAACAGTATACGGTCCCGTTACATGATTATGGGCCCAGAAATGAACATAGCTGGTTTTTCGAAAAGCAGAGGATTGACCTAAGCCCCGAAACAGATCAAGAGAGAAAAAGGATCTGATATGTTCCAGCGCGATTCAGGGGCCAGTAGTATATTGTTACTCACTCGAGGCGACTCCGGTCACGGTTATAGTTCCAAATCGAGCGAGGAATCACCAGGAGGAGAGGGGTTGGGAGAGAGATTGTAGAAGATCGTAGCCTGTACCCAGGAGGTAAGTAAGAGTGTGTTGTCCTGGAAAAAGTCGCCGTCCATAACCAGTGGGTAAGTAAACGTATGTTTAAACAGACGAGTAAACGCATGTTTTGTTCGGGTATCTGCTGGTTCCTTAGTATTGTCTGAGTGGTCTGTTGAGGTATGATGGTTACATCATCGCATGCAGTTCCTGCAGGGATGTAATCTTGGTAGGTTTACAACCCGGTGTCTCCGTCAATTGGACGAAGACTGATCCTCCTCCGGTCCATGTAGCTACCGCTTTTCCCTCTTTCACATATGCTCTGGCTTTTGCATAAATCTGTGAATTGCTCGCCGTAAGATGCTCGTTTATGAAAAAGGACGTCTTGCGTAACTTCGTACGTGATCTATAGATGAGATTCCTTGTTCTTTGCGACGTGAATTTCACGATAATGGGCCTTTGTTTTTCAAGTCCCCTCTTTGGTATTCTGAAAGCAAGGGATATGTCTTCTGAGGAGATGTTGAGGCCAAGAGTCTGATTACAGAGGTGGATTGTTGCCTCTACCGCCTCTTTTTCCGCTGATTCTCTTGTTTCGGGTCCAACATGCGATTCCTCCACCCCATGGAGGACCAAGTTCGATCCTCTGGCTTCGGTTTCGAGATGCGAAACTCGGCCGCGCAGTTGTGCGTTTTCCTCTTTAAGCTGTACTTGCTCCGACTCGACTTTTTCGAGGTGGTGTTGCAGAAGATCGTTGACCTTTTTGTCGATTATGGGATCGAGTTTGGCCAGTATTTTGTCGAAGATTTGGTCTATCTTTTTTCCTATCATTTCTTCAATTGCTGGAGTAAAAGAATCTGATTTCAGGAGTCGTTCGACAATAAGCTCAGTTGATTTCTGATCTTTCAAGAGTTCAACTAATTCGTCGACTTTCGTTGACTTTTTTGACATTTTGGATCTTTTCCGAGCGTTACTGCTAATAAGATCAGCGCTACTAACTTGTTAGAATTACTGTTGATTAGTTTTGTCGTATAGGTCTTTAGTTCACGAAGTCAATGTAACTCCAATTAGGGGCACTTGGCCTGCCTTCGTACACTCCGTCCAACTAGCTTGTAGCGCTTACAGTGCCCATCCTTTTTTTCCAATGTCATCGGGTTTGTTATAGTTTTTTAGTTTTTTTCTGTAGATAGTTCTTGAATTTAATGACCGATTACATTACTAACCGCAGGAGATACTTCCGAATGTAGCAGTACCTTTTTTATATCCTGTTAGGTCGACGGTTACTTATTTTTATCCGTTATTATCAGACGCAACCGACAACGCAACCATTCTAGCCGAGAACCATCCTATATATATATATATATATATATATATATATATATATATATATATATATATATATATATATATATATATATATATATATATATTTAGAGAGACAGACAGACAGAGACATACAGAGATAGAGAAGAGAGAGAGATATATGTTGTCTGCCCCTATATATGTGATATAGTGTTGACTTCCTGTAATTAATTGTGCAAAGATTACGTGGCAAGTGGTTGGTCTATAGTTGAGACATAAGGTCTTGTCTCGGAACTCGAGTCTCTTCTAAGCCGTAGAAAAGCTGTAGGCCTAATGCTGTAACGAATGTCTTTGTGAGACTGCCTCCATGGACTTTGTTTATGTCTCCTTCTTCAACTGGAGTCTGTGGTCATGGTTCACTACGTTTAACGCGCTATTGATGCTGGCATCGATCATGTCACCGAGTGTAACACAGGCAAAGAAATGCAAAGGATTCTAAATATGATTTACACGTTTATAAACAATTAATTGGTTTTCCCATTAAGGCCGGTCTGTAAAGCCTGAAATCTGTTAATAAACATGGGACGAAAGTCTTTGTTCATAAAATGCATAAAATGAGAGTATTATGAGACCAATAATATCATCAGATTCGTTAATCTATTAACTCCACAAAAGTCGTGAACAGAATGCAACAGATTCGGATCTGAGTTTAATAATAACGTGTTGAAATATTTTACGACACCCATGTTAAGAAATCCGATTATTTTACGCGTGAAAAAAATTATGACAAATAAGCAATTAAATCATTGCACATTACGGGTTATGGCCTCCGCTGCACTATTCGTGACAATCGACGAATTGCTGCAATACAAATAATGCAGGCCTATAGGCCTCTGTATATACGCCTATGCTTATTGTTGCGAAAACTGCCAGGCATGCTTATTATACAAGTAAGCATACTAATGCTGAAGCATAAACATATAAGTAGAAAACAGTTTTTATAATGTTCACACATGTCGGTGTCCCTTTGAACTGAACAGTCCAAAAACCATTCAACGAACTTCAGTATATATTTAAAAGAAGTAGTCTGCAGTGAAGTAATCGATGCTATAGATATATGGTCGTCGAATTGTGCGACATAAGAACTTGACGTGATGAATGTCTGTTGAAGCACCGAGCAATGTCGGACGACGTTATATATAAATCCTTGGATGTAATATATATAGTTGATATGCAGCCTAAGTCTACAGAGTTTCAAGTCACGCCTGTGACTAGTCTCTTGTTTTTAGCCAGTAATCGTTCATGTAACAGAACTTCTGAATCTACGACATCCAGTCTATATCCCTCATCTTCGTCCGCCTTCGGATGCTGACCTCCTCGTCCTTCACCGCCTTCTTCGTTGCCGCGGCCTTGCTTCTTGACGACACCGTACTCTAATCCCAAATCATGCGTCGTCATGTCCTCCCCCTGATCCTCGGTCTGGCTCTCACGGATTGTGCTCAGGCTGATGCATTCGTTTTTCTCTGCCCTCATCGCCGAATTCAGCTCAGCCAGGAGTGCCTGTCCCGCCAGTTGCTGAGTCGATGATAGCTGTGGATTGTCTCTTGCCGTCGGAGAGAACATCGTTCCGCGACTGCCCTGCATCAGTTGCACTTGCTGCTGCTGCTGTTCGTTCTCACTTGCAGCTGACCAGCTCGGTGGCATCTGCGAAGTCCGACCTTTCTGCTGGATGCCCAGAGGCTGCGGATTTCGGACCTGAACTTCATCCACGGATCCATCAGTGTTGTTTTCCTTCAGGTAAGCCTTGAGACCAGCAATGCCATTATCTCGTAGTTCCTTAATCAGATACCTGTCCTCCAATTCTCTGCAGTCGTCGATGTCTAGCAACGCCAGATTATCCATGCGAACGATCGTTGCCGGAAGTCGGTGAATCTTCGTGTTCCTTAGACTCAGGTGGCGCAGGTGTTCGAGGCCGTCGATGAATTCCGGAAGCTCTTCGATGTCGTTTCCTCTTAGATGCAAAAGGCGCAGACTTCGCAGCTTCAGAATACCTCGCGGTATCACCGTGATCTGATTGTTTTCCAGCGACAACATCTGGACGTTGGCGCATTCCAGTATGCCGTTGCTGATCTCCGTCAGTTGGTTTGAGTCAAGGATCAGGGTCTTCAGAGATGGAATGGCCTTTGGAAACGAATTAATAGAATTTTCCCTCATGTTCAGACTCTGGAGGCTCGGTATGTTGGACAGCTGAGGTGGCACTTCTTCGAACTTGTTCTTTCTGAGTATCAGGGAGCTGAGTCGGCTGAGCCGCTCAAAGCGATGCGGCAGAAACTGTAGTTGATTTCCGCGAGCCCTCAGGTCCTCCACTTTGGGCAAATTGCCAATGGTCTCCGGTAGAGCGATCAACTGATTGTTGCAAACGTCGAGACTAGTCAGTTCAAGAAGGTTCTCTATCGAGTCAGGCAGCCTCGAGAGGCGATTACACGAACAGTCCAGCATTCGGAGCTGACTCAAGGAACCAAAATTTTCTGGTAGCTCCCTGATAGCGTTTCCGCTGATGTTAAGTGTAGTCAGGTTATGTAGTTGGCCAAATGTTTTAGGCAATTCAGTTAGCATGTTGCTACTGACATCGAGATTTGACAAATCTAAAGCTTTTTCGATTCCATTGAGAGTCTTAAGTTGGTTTCTGGGTAAACTTAGCGTCTTCAAACCTCCGCGGAACAACTCACTTGGAAGAGATTTAACTCTGGTCCAGGTAATGGAAAACGACTCAAGACGTTCCATGTTGGTTGCATAATGCTTAGGAACCGTGGTGAGAATTCCCTCGGAATCTTCCAGCTCAAATCTTTGAACGTGAGTGAGCTTGGACCATGTCTTGGAATTCTTTTCTAATATAGCTGGATTGAATACTTTGGCACACGGAATGGTCTTCCCAAGAACTGATATTTCATATATTTTGAAATCAGCATGCTCTTGAATTTCAGAAAATATCTTTCTCCGAGATACATAGTCTGATTTTAAAATAGAAAGCCAGACATCGTGAAAGTAACCGTCATAATGTTGCAGCTGTTTAATTTTGTCGTCACCATCACCATAATTAACATCATCATCATTTTCGGCATCATCATCGTCGTCATCATCATCATTCTTTTAAAATACAGTTTTTCCGAGAGGTTGTTGGAATTCTGGCGTCGTATTTGTCACACGTTTAGCTAGAAGACACATCTCGCGATTTAACGCAGTTGTCCAAGCGTGGAGAGGAGCATTTACGGGTGAGTGAGCTTTGAGAATTGCAGAGAATTGCTGCCTGGACCTGCGTTATAATTAAAGCATGGCATGAAACAAAAAAGTATCGTTCAGATCATCGAGAAAGCTAGAGTTAACCTATCGATGGCTGTCTGAATGCAAGTACTGGAGATGTGATGAGGCGAATAATCATGCCTGTGTCTATAACTTTATGCAACAAAAAAGTGACTATGGCTGCGAAGTGACACATGGCATTTGACAGCATTTTAAACATTTTGACTTTCTTGCCTAGGCTACAGCCACACAAACAGAGAGACAGAGACAGACAGAAAGACAGACAGATATAGCTCTATATCTCCAATGTATTTATACGTACTGCCTGTGATGTGGGACATGATTCTCAAGCGCTTTAATTTCGCCTTTGACCAGGTGGTTTTCTCTCTCAACAGCATGTTATCCGTCAGATCGTCGAGGTCCTTGATCTCCTCCAGCCGAATGTCACCGCCGAATGCCACTCGTGAAGCCATCTATACACACCAGCTGCGAATTCAGAAGAAAAATCATGTCTAATGATTATGTATACAGCTACTTTACTCGAGTTTAAGTTAGTGCGACCTGGTATTTTTTTTACCAGCATAGCAGGAGTTAAAATGTAAATGGACAAGTTTTTATATAGCGACCGTGTGCGGCCTCGACCCTGCTCATTTTTGAATGAATTGATCGGTTGAGATCCTTCACCGCCGCTCCCCTTTTGAATGGGTGCCACGTCATTTAAGGTCCCCGTGTACGGACCCCATGGTTGTGGAACTTGTGCTTATCGGAGTTGCACGTGATACCGAGAACCAAGAATTAAGCTTAGTTGAAGCATTGAAGGCATTTTTGGCTAGCATGGATATACCATCGTGGAAATCGATAGGTCTTCTCGTACAGAGGCTGTGTCGAAAAATAAATTGATAATATTAATAAAATCTTAAATCCTGTCATCACTGTTTTGCATCAGTAGGCCTACCGTTAGCTGAGGTGTCTAAATTTCTGGAACGGAATACCCCAGGATGCATAATAGAAATTTCAGATAGCAACTATTCCAAACTTCTGATTTTGTATCAAATTTAATTGTGCTGGGCATGCCCTCATGTGGTTGCAATTTAAATTGAAGTAAAACTTCCGGTGGCTCGGTTGCATTTGTTTAAATCCGAACACTTTAGTTCCTGTGAGAGATAAACACGAATAAATTACTAAGACCCTGTCAGCCTATATAGGCCGACTTCAAGGTGGCATTATTTTGCACTGTAACGAATAATTATAGGCTTTCCACTGCGCCTCCCCACAATGTTAGCTTAGAAATTTCCAATAATGTAGAGGCAGACGCTAAGGATGTATTATTGACATTGATGTCATTCGATGGGAAGGAAACAGGGTGGCAATAGGCGGTCATAGCCCAATGCACGAATATGAAATCAAATGTATTTTACAATACTGCTAATATTACTTTGCGTTAAACGTAATTGTCTTGACAGGCCCTGGTCCATTGAGCTTGTATACTAAACCAAACCAGACAACATCACTCACGGGTCCTTTTTGCCTCTTACTTGCTAATGTTACTCGAGTTTTCTTGTGTAGGCCTATACTAGGGTATATCAGACAGTGACGTGATTTCAGCTTTTTTCAGGGTGACAGCTGCCCCATTTCCCTCTTGGTAAATCCAGCGCTGTGTACCTATATATGCCCATAAGCTAGTCCCTGCAGTGCAGGCCTACACCATCAAATGACGTCCCTGTGAGTATCATTTTTTCATTTTTACCAATTTCTTCTTCCTTCTTTTCTTGTTCCATCCTTTTCCTTTTTTTGTTCTTCAGGCGAAATAACCTTACGTCTCCAGAGCAGGTCCCCAGTCTCAGAGATTTTATAAGGAATTTGATAAACAAACGCTCATACATTAAGTTGCTTTAATTGCTGATAATCTTTTTCCCAATTAGGATAGTTGTTGCTTTGATTTTACTATTAGAAGACGACAGAATTGGTCTATCAATTCTTTATTATTTCCTACTTTGATCTTCTCGTATGATCTGATGAGTCAAGTAGGCCTAGGCCTTATGTATAGGCTTGGCCAAACGATTAACTTTTACATTTTGCAGCTTAATAAAATAGTCGATAAGTTTATTTCTGATTACTCTGGCTACAATCGCCTACAGATATATATTTACCTGAATCCAATGAACAGCACAGTTGGCAAAAAAGTCTTTAAGAATCAGAAGCCTTCGCCGAAGTCTTGTATGAAATGGCCATATGACTCATATAATTATTCATCCATACAACCATACAAAATTTATCTGCTGTACTGGTAGCTATACATCATATGATGTAGCCAATAGGCTTTTTTTTATCTTGCAACGGTGGCACTTACACGCATAATATTTATAGCCTATATGCATAATAACCTTGCACAGCAAATGCAGGAATTCTTTCACTTAGTAGGCCTACAGATATGCGTCAACCATGTGAGCTTCTTGAAACATCGTGAATGTCCAAACCTATGTATATGCAAATGTTTTACTATTGTCATAGGCTGGCCAGCTTAGGAGTAGTACATGTCTACTATGCAGTAACGGCTCCTTTTAGGACATTAGGCCTACTGCCACCTCTAAGCCTACTGCGGAATGTTTTATAGGAAGTGCGTAGAGGCTCCATAGGCCTATAAATGCCAGTAGACTTCTACTGTCGTAAAATTGGTCTTTGCGGACTCGTGAGAGCATTCATGTGCATCCGAGTGAAACATAGTGTGCATTAGTCATGAATAGCGAGGAGTGTTCTTCCTCGTCATAATTGCAGGAGATATATAGTAGCAAGGCCCCTTGACAAATAATTTGCCAGGTCTTTAATGTTAGAATCTACTATGAAGAAGGCCAAGTTACAGTCTGATCTAGGAGACATGTGGGACATGTACCTTCAACAAAAGTCAGAGAACTAAAACAAGGTCCGCAGAAATTTGTGGGATTGAAAATATATACGTGGTGTAATTGGTTTTGATCTCTACATGACTAAAACAAGAAATATAGTAAAAGTCAAATAAGCTTACTTCCAACCACAGAACACTTCAAACAAAAAATTTAGTGATATAAATTTACCGGTAAAATATTTTTGCGGTAAATTATCCGGATTATTTACCAGTGGAATTGGTAAAATACGATAAAATGGTTAAATGATTTAAGTGATGTAATAGAGGCCTATATTGTTTATGTTCCCCGAAGGTGCATTTCGCCACCTTCAGTTTCAGGCGAATACTGAAATGAAATAGTAAAACTGCTCTAGTCGTCCTACTGAGTTGCTAACTATACAGTTTGTTTCCTAAAAATACTGTTTTATTACAAAGTCAATTTTCATTCGCCTTCACGATTGTTGTGATTCAGCTCAGATGACGACTTTTCTGATAATTGGTTTATATCAAGTCTTATTCACATAAAAAGTACAACTTAGCAGTTCTAGTAAGTGGACTTTAAGGAAACAGAAGATAGGTAGGCTCCAGTGTAGCTGACTATTGCAGTAATATGACCGATATTACTTGCCACTTGTTGGGTGTTTTCATAGTTGGATTTCTGCCACAGAAAATGGGGCAACGAAAACTATAGTTGAAATTTTGGAAGAGCTAACCACGTATTATTTTTCAACACAATTCAGTTATCATCCTACATTATTTGTCATGAGTTGAAAAACAAATGTTAGCCTGCAACACGTTACAGTGTCATTATTAGCTAATAATTCTACACAGATTTCCATTTCTTTTCCTTTGCGGATTTTTACTGGTAAAAAATCCAGACTTTTACCGGTAAAAAAATCATTTCAATTCACATCACTACAAAAATTTCAACTTTTAGAGTAGCCTGTGGAAGACTTCAATTTCACCTCGTGGCGTCTGAAGTGCGTGGCGAGTTCATTTCCTCAATGAAAAGTTTTATAAGGCTCTATAAAAGACACAGAAATACACATCGTTAACTGATTAGTGTAATAGGACATATTCCCACTTTGCTACATGGCTCTGGTGTGACACAGCATACTCTCCGTGTCTAAACTCAGACTAAATTTAGAGCACTTACCCGCAAAGCTTCCAGAAGCCGGATTCCAAGATTTAGGCCTAAACACCGGTCTCCATTGTCGCAGATGTAAAAAGGATTTGTGCAAATAAAACCTGGCCTATAAGAAAAGATGGGGCTCGTTAAGACGCTAGTATGATTGTACCAGCATGTACGCTATTTACATTCCACAAGCAGCGGTAATAAAAAAAACACAAATACAGGATTTTACTTGGGGTATTTAAAATGACTTTTGCAAATGCAAGTCGGTAGTCTATCTGGTGGCTGACGGGGAGTAAAAAGATTTGCACAAACCCCTGGGGTGTTTATACGAATTTTTACGGTTTTCAATTGGCAAAATAGGTAAAGTACATTATTACAAGTCTATTTCAAAATAGGCCAATGCACCCAAAAACTTTCAAGTACGTGTACAACCCTTGCCCTGTTTTAGGCTTAAGTAACGTTTATCAAACGAGATAGAGCTTACTGGATGAATTAGGGATGGGACCGATTCCCCTAGAAATTTTCACTGAAATATGCAACACGGCAACTATCAATCAATCAATCAATTTATTGATCCACAAAGCAAACGTGACAATATACAAGAAAATATAATTTAAATAGCCACTATGATGCTGAAAAGGTTTGAAACATTAAGATATTCATGGGTTTAGAAGGCTATATCATGCTGTGAGTGGTCAATAGGAAGCCCTAAAAGGACCACGGTCCCGCTAGTAAGGGCTATTGTTGTTCTGATCGGAGTACAAAGCTATGGGCAACAGAAATTAAGTGCACCAATCTTTGGGTTAAAGCCTTCTGTAGGCCAAATAATTTGCCCCAACGTTTGGACAAGATGGACCACTGCATCCAACCGACTTCAATATATGCATGTACGAACACGTACGCTATAGTGCATAATTATATTACGCAGCGTAGATGTAGGACATAGACCTCTATGCATTTATATTAGCGTGTGTATGTGGGACTACATACTTACTCAAATTCATCCAATCTTAGAAATCTTTGGAAAACCATAAACAATCTTCTTCATCGTGGCTCCTCTCACCTCCAAACTCTATTGCACAATTGATGCATCTATTGCTGATTCCTTAGCACCATCGTTCGCTGACAAAGTACCCTCACTCCGTCTCTCATTACAGAGTTTCTTATCATAATCAACCTCTACAGAAACCGGCTCTTCCCTCTCAGACGACCACAATGACTCAGCTTTGCCACATACTGCATCTTTTAACCAGTTTAAACCTGCTACTGAAGCAGAAATCACTTTCCTCATTCAAGCCTCGAAAAACAAACATTGCGATCTCGACCAAATCCCAACCTAGCTGCTTACTCAAAGACGGTGCAACCCTTCTCGTTCCTACGGCATGTACAACCAAGATCATCAAACTGTCTCGATCGACCTGTATGTTTCATATGCTTTTAAAAATCTCAGTCGTTAAAAACCACATATCAAAAACCATCCCTAGCAAAGGAATTCCTCTCCAACTACCGGTACCGTCCAATTTAAAATCTCTCTTTCCTACTGAAACTTTATGAAAGGGTTGTCCTCTCTCGTCTTAACGGTGAGCTTACATCAAACCAAATCCATCTGCCTGCACCAAACATATGACTCCACTGAAACACTCTTCACCTAGCTGTACAGCAAATTTGTCATGGCAGTAGGTCGTCAACAAGTCTCTTGTTTGTTTATTTTGGACATATCTGTTGCTTTCGATACAATAGACCATGCTATCCTTACTAACCGCCTTTCCTCTGTATTTGGAATCTCTGGCACTGCCCCATCGTGGATCAAGTCGTACCTTTCCTCAATTCCTTTCACTGTTAATGCTGCTGGTCACTCCTCTAATGTAATGTAATGTCATGTAAATCTCCGAAATTTCTCAGCGCCACACAAAAGCCACGTCAGGGAGACCAGCTTAATTCACCGGCGTTATATCAAATCAAGTCCGCAATAGCCATGTCCGCCTTATCCGTTCCGGTGCCAGGTCAGAGTCCGGGGAGGTCAAGCCGAGGAGACAGCAGGGTACTATGGTGGTAATCGGTGATGATGGCGGTTGTGTGGTGGCGCAGGAATGGAATCAGGATAGGATAGCTTGAAGAACTCTAACCTGCACACCCTCATCTGCGGTGTTCAAGGTTTTTTCAGTCCTCTGCAGTTCATTCTTTGCAACGCCCAACTCAGCAAACTCATTTCCTCATCCTCTTTTGATCATCACCTCTATGCCGATGATACACAACTGTTCATATCTTTCTCCCCTCACTTTCTTCCAGGTGCACTAGATCATCTACGTAACACCGTCACCCAGATATCAGCCTTGATGACCGCCAACCCCTTATGCTTAAGCCCTTCAAAACAAAATGCTTAATTATTGGCCTTCGGGAGCAATTAAACAACCTAAGGTCCTAGGCTATCCTTCCGACCCTTCTCCAGCAGATCTCATATTGTGATAGGTGCCCAAAGAAAGAATATTAGTCCGAGTACGTTGGTGGATTTTGGCCTAATCTTTGGTCAATTTTGGTTGTTTCTTTGGTCGATTTTGGCCGATTCTTTGGTCGATTCTTTGGTCGATTTTGACCGAATCTTTGGTCAACTTTGGTCGATTCTTTGGTCGAATTTGGCCGATTCTTTGGTGGATTTTGGCCGATTCTTTGGTCGATTTTGGCCGATTCTTTGGTCGATTTTGGTCGATTCTTTGGTCGATCTTGGTCGATTTTGGCGGATTCTTTGGTCGATTTTGATTCTTTGGTCGATTTTGATTCTTTGGTCGATTTTGATTCTTTGGTCGATTTTGGTCGATTCTTTGGTCGATCTTGGTCGATTTTGGCTGATTCTTTGGTCGATTTTGGCCGATTCTTTGGTCGATTTTGGTCGATTCTTTGGTCGATTTTGGTCGATTTTGGCCGATTCTTTGGTCGATTTTGGTCGATTCTTTGGTCGATTTTGATCGATTCTTTGGTCGATTTTGGTCGATTTTGGCCGATTCTTTGGTCGATTTTGGTCGATTTTGGTCGATTTTGGCCGATTCTTTGGCCGATTCTTTGGTCGATTTTGGTCGATTCTTTGGTCGATCTTGGCCGATTTTGGCCGAATCTTTGGTGGATTTTGGTCGATTCTTTGGTCGATTTTGGCCGATTTTTTCGTCGATTTTGGTCGATGGAACACAACCCTTTAAATTTATTCCGAATAGTGGGTTTTCGTGAGCATTGGCTGTCCAAAAGCCCCTTCCGATGTACGATTTCAATCCATTATTTCATTTGGGACGCTAAAGCCGCAGTTTGCCACCAACAGGAAAACATTTCGACTTGTTTGTTCCTGTCTGTGCCACAGTCATATACCCGTACCTTACTCCTCCTGTCCGCAATCCTGGAATCATCTTCGATAGAAACCTTACCTTTGCCGACCACATCACTCAGCTCGACTGTGCCCAATACTTGGTTACAAGACCGCCTGCACAGAAGCCATTTCGCTTGTTAATTCCAAATTCGACTACTGTAATTCCCATTCCTACAATATCGACTCTTCTCAAATAAAACGCCAGCAGTCCAGAATGCTGTCGCCTGCACATTCACCAAAAACTCCCAAACACCAAAACAAAACCCCTGTTCTCAAATCACTTCATTGGCTAAAAGTCCTTCAGCGCATCGATTACAAACTTGTATCTTTTACCTACAACGCCCTTTAAACCTCTCAACCCTCTTTTAAATTGCCACACCATCCAACCGTCTATGTCTGCTCCCTCATCATCATATCTTTCTCTATCCCGGCCTCCAGTTTCCTCCTCTCTGAACTTCTGCAACCGCTCCTCAGTCTATACTGCACCGGACTTTTGGAACGATCTGCTAAAATATCTCCGCCAGTTTGCACATCCTCCAATCTCGCCTGTTAACTTCACCTCTCCTCCGCTTGCACTGTCCTACGCTGCTTTCCACGCACGACTGAAAACTGAACTTTTCTATCCTGTCTATTCCTGCGCCACCACATAACAACCATCATCACCGATTACCACTGTAGCACCATGCTCTCTCGGAGTCTCTCCTCGACTTGATCTCCCCGGACTGAGAATTGGCACCGGAACAGACAAAGCAGCCTCGCTATTGCGGACTTGATTTGATATAGCGCCTGTGAAAGCTGGTCTCCCTCGCGTTGCTATTGTGTGGGGCAGGGCCGCCGACAGAAATTCCGTGCCCCTAGGCAGAGCAGTCGCGGGCCCCTAGGCAGAACAGCCACGGGCCCCTAGGCAGAGCAGTTACGGGCCTCTAAACTATCTTTTAGGCTTTATATAAATATAATATCCTATACGGTCGTACGAAAAAATTTAAAAAACACAAATTGAAATAATAAAAGTGCTTGTACCACCGTGTGATATTATATTTAGGGCCTATATAAACAAAATTATATATATATATATATATATATATATATATATATACAACTATGATTTTATTCAGATGCTTGAAGTTTAAACTGATTGTTGTTAAGCGTTAGATAATATATTTTAAAAGGCATAAATCATAATTTTCGTATAACTGATTATAATATTTTTCATAAGTTGATTGCGGGCCCGGCCCGGGCCCCTAAAAAGTCGCCGGGCCCCTGGGCATTTGCCCCTCTGCCCCCCCTCTCGGCGGGCCTGGTGTGGAGCAGAGAAATTTCGGAGATTTACATTTACAATTAACCCTTCAAATTGGAAACTCCTTAACTGTTTTAGGCACCTCGGATTGGAACAATCAGGAGACCGAGTAGCCCAGGAATGAATGACGTCCTATAGTTTGAAAAAATTTGCATAATAATATTATTATCGTGACGTCATCAGTAGGCGTGTGTCGAAATTTTCATACTTGGCGTAAATTATATAAATTCTCCAGTTTATGTAGGCGTTAGAGTTGGATTTCTATATTTATTATTAAGACAACATCTCGTGATTTCGAAGACTTCGTCCGTCGAAGCCGAATCGCCCAGGATTCAGGTCAGTTTGGTTTGAAATATTTTGTTATCATCAGCGGTCCTTTAAAATTTCGCCAAATTGTGTTTAAATGGCATATGACGTCATCATTGCCATGACAACGCATTCTCTTGCAGGCCGAGCGTAAATGTTTACCTTAGTTCCATTTGAATAAAATTCTTGCCGTTTGAAACATAACACGAATAATAATAATAATAATAATAATAATAATAATAATAATAATAATAATAATAATAATAATAATAATAATAATAATAATAATAATAATAAAACGGCAGGAGGGGCCGCGGAGGTGGCTGCTACGAGAAAGAACATCAAGTACTCTGAACTACAGAGGAGATACATTTTCATACCTGTAGCGGTGGAAACCTTCGGTCCCCTCAACAGAGAAGGCCTTGCCTTTCTATCAGAACTTGGTCGCCGGCTGTCGAAAACCACCGATGACTCCCGCGAATCAAACTTCCTATTCAAGAGTCTTTCAGTGATGGTGCAGCGCTTCAACGCAGTGGCCTTCCAAGGCGCTATGTCAAAGCTGCCCAGAGCCAAAGAACAACAAACCCGTCTTTATACATCGCCTTCTTAACGGAGGTAGCGGCGGGAAACTCGTTTTGAGAGTGAACAGAACCTAGACATGAATTCTCGGATTATAATAATAGTAATAATAATAATAATAATAATAATAATAATAATAATAATAATAATAATAATAATAATAATAATAATAATAATAATAATAATAATAATAATAATAATAATAATAATAATAATAATAATTATAATAATCTTTATTAATTCAAACTGACAAGTACGCAGTAAGATTACATTGAAACATGACAGTACAATCAAGATCTTAATTAAACACACGGTTTTGCAGCCATGCAAGGCGCCGCTCTAGAGGGGGTCACGGGTATCGAACCGCGATCTAATGCTCTCCTGACCATGAGTGTTACCATTACTCTATCTCCCCTCCTCTATAGAATAGGAAACCTACTAAGGGAAACGGGACTTGCCGTATATGCTGGGTAATATTTAAAACACATTCATCGGATGTGAAAGGAGATCGTGATCGTCATGGGCCTATAGAGTCTAGACCTTCTCCTTGCCCGGATCTGGCCAGCCATCGGCAGAGATACTAGACCCCAGAGCGATTTGTCACCTCTATCTAGAGCAGACCCTGAAAATCACATATCCATCCCTACGCAGATTCGGAAGACAACGCATTCTTCTACCTTCAGTATCGAACCTCTTGCATCCGGTCGAAAGAGGCGCGCTCGTCAAATTCCTCGATCGGCAAGAGGGTATCGTGCTCCACCCTTTTGGGTCGACTCGTAGAGGCTGTCGTAAGGAAACCAGATGACACTGAAATGGTCGGAAGTCTTAGCCTTTGGAGGATTCATTCTGGCTAAGCCAAAAGCGGGGAGTCAAACGCAAGCTAACGCGACCGGCAAGCGATACAGACGACGATGAAAATAAGCCAACGCCGGCTCGTCGTATAGGTTCGATGAAACGTGACTTCGCAAAATACATTGCATCAGCAGCAGCCAGCAAACTGGAAGATGATCGTTACAAGGCTACAACCGCCATAACTGCAGCAATGACGAACCAGCTCCCGACACTCCTGAGACGTTGGCTGGACGAAAGCGAAACACCTGCCAGCTCCGTTGGACACGAGACCAATCTGTGATCCAAACCTTTCAGATCGGTTTGCTCCGTTGAGGCTTTCAGAGCGATCGATCGTCGATGTCATTTCTTCGTTTCAGGCAGGCTCGGCAGCTGGTACAGACGCTATCACTCCACAACACCTGAAAGACTTAACTTCGGTTGGAGTCGATTGTAACCTCATCCACCACCTCAGCGAATTGGTCAATCTGATGTTGGAAGGTAGCGTACCGGTCGAAGTTTATGAAATAATATACGGGGTTTACGGGGCCAATCTAATTGCTTTGAAGAAAAAAAGACGGAGGCATCAGTCTTTTGGGGCGTCCGGAGGGAGGGCAAGGGGGCCCCCGGATTTTGAAAATGGTCTCGTTTTCTGTCTTCATGAATAGCTATTCCACATAAACACGTCATTTTTCCCCCTAGAAAAATTTTCCCACTCCATAGAAAAATTCCTGCGGACGCCCATGCATCAGACCAATCGTCGTCGGATACACATTGCGACGCCTAGCAGCTAAAATGAACGAACACCCACGCTGTTGTCTGATTGTGTCCCCTGCCCGGCCATATCCAACTTGGGGGTTGCCATACCAGGAGGCGCCGAAGCAACAGTACACGCAACCCGCCGCTAACTGACCTCGATGCCAACAGATGGAGTTCTGGTAAAACTAGATTTTGTCAATGCTTTAATACTCTACACAGGGACTCGATCTCTCCTGGAAGAGGTAGCAAGAGGTATATCGGAGCTTTAACGTTCCGTACATGCCGCATATTCCTGCAAACCGTTGTTACGGCATGGATCAAATATTCTTCGATCAGAAGAAGGAACCCAGCAGGGGTGTCCGTTGGGTCGTCCGTTGTAATTCTGCATCGCAGTACAGCCCATTCTGTTAAAGCTGAAATCGAATTTAAGAGCAGCATCATTAGACGACCTGACACTGAGGGCAAGATGAGCTGACACTGAGGGCTCACGATATTCGGTTGATCGCCCATGGATTCTGCGAAGTTTGGGCTTCAACTTTACCGTAAATGTAGTTTTTTTTAGTAATTTGATGCATAATTTTTCGTTAGCTTGATTAAGCCATTCCTCTTTCTTTCAGCTAAGATTTGTTCTTTAGTCAAGATAGTTCTTTAGTTTATATGTGTTCTTTAGTTAAGGTAGTTCTTTAGCTTAGATGTATACTTTAGTTCAGCTTGTTCTTTAGTTTAGATGTTTACTTTAGTTAAGATAGTTCTTTAGTTTAAATGTGCTATTTAGCTAAGATAGTTCTTTAGTTCAGATGTGTTCTTTAGTAAAGATAGTTCTTAGCTAATGTGCTCTTTAGTTAAGATGTGTTCTTTAGTTAAGGTAGTTCTTTAGTTAATATGTGTTCCATAGTTAAGCTTGTGCTTTAGCTAAGAGGTGTTCTTTAGTTAAGATGTGTTCTTTAGTTAAGATGTGTTCCTTATTTAAGTTAGATCTTTAATTTAGATGTGTACTTTAGTTAAGTAAGTTCTTTAGTTTAGACGTGTTCCCTAGTTAAGATAGTTTTTAGGTAAGATGTGTTCTTTAGTTAAGATAATTCTTTAATTAAGATAATTCTTTAGTTAAGACTAGCAGGTTTACCCGGCGTTGCCCGGGGTTATAAGTTTCAATCCCTGTAGCGAATAAGCAACAAATTTAGGTATATGTTTAAATCCGTGTAGCGAATAAGGAAGAAATTTAGGCGACCTGTGGGGGAGACTGCTTTGCAGTCTAGGCGTGGACTGACTGCTTCGCAGTCGCCCTCTGGCGACGACTGCTTCGCAGTCGGGGAGACTGCTTCGCAGTCTCCCGTGGACTGACTGCTTCGCAGTCGAGTGGCGACGACTGCTTCGCAATCGGGGAGACTGCTTTGCAGTCTCCCGTGGACTGACCTGCGCAGTCGAAGAGGGTGAAGCCGGCGTTGGCGGATTCAAGAAAACGCCAGAAATCTAGCCCTTACTGCCCTTAGTAAATCAGAGTCTTTGAACATACAATTTTGCTGTAAAACGATGAATATAGTTCGATTCGATCGTAATTAAATTTTGTGCGAAAGTAAACAACGTCTTTATTTGCATTATTAATGACGTTGGGGAATATCCGCGCCATAAATAGAACCGCTTGTCGTTAAATGCGCATTATTAATGACGTTGGGGAATACCGGCGCCATAAATAGAAGCGCTTCGCGCTGGGTCGTCAGAGACGGTCGGTTGGGTAGAGTTTTGGGGCATTTTCACCATGTTAGCGGTGAAAGGGGGGTAAGCGAACCCCTCCACTGGGTGTCCGATGCCGAGGCCGACACAGCAGTGAAGGTTTGGAGTGAAAAGGTGCAAAATTGTAGAAGTTAAGCCCGGTCAAAAAGACAGACAGAGGGACACACACACACACACACACACACACACACACACACACACACACACACACACACACACACACACACACACACACACACACACACACACACACACACACACACACACACACACACACACACACACACACACACACACACACACACACACACACACACACACACACACACACACAGAATTCTCGCTTTATTATATAGATGTGTTCTTTAGTTAAGATATGTCCTTTAGTTAAGATAGTTCTTTAGTTAAGATGTTCTTTTTAGTTAAGATAGTCCTTTTGTTAAGCTGTTCTTTAGTTAAGAGTTTTTTTTAGTTCAGATGTGTTCTTTAGTTAAGACAGTCTTTAGTTTAGATGTGTTCTTTAGTTACGACGTGCTCCTTAGTTGTGTTCTTTAGTTAAGATAGTTCTTTAGCTGTGTTCATTGGTTAAGCTAGTGCTTTAGCTAAGAGGTGTTCTTCAGTTAAGACGTGTTCCTTATTTAAGTTAGATCTTTAATTTAGATGTGTAGGCTACTTTAGTTAAGATAGTTCTTTAGTTTAGATGTGTTCTTTAGTTAAGCAGTTCTTTAGTTTTGAAGTGTTCATTAGTTACGATAGTACTTTAGTTAAAATTGTTCTTTAGTTAAGATGTGTTCTTCAGTTAAGCTAGTTCTTTAGTTGGTTTCTTTAGTTAAGATAGTTCTTTAGTTTAAATATAGTTTACATAGTTCTTTAATTAAGATGTTCTTTAGTTAAGATATTTCTTTAGTTAAAATGTGATCTTTAGTTAAAATATATACTTTAGTTAACAAGTCTTCTTTAGTTAAGTTAGTTCTTTAGTTAAGATGTGTTCTTTTGTTAAGATAGTTCTTTAGTTTAGATGTGTTTTTTTAGACTCAGATATCTTTAGTTAAGATAGTTCTTTAGTTAAGATGTGTTCTTTATTTCAGGTAGTTCTTTATTTAAGATGTGTTCTTTATTTCAGGTAGTTCTTTAGTTAAGATGTGTTCTTTATTTTTGGTGGTTCTTTAGTTAAGATGTGTTCTTTAGTTAAGATCGTTCTTCCGTTAAGACGTGTTCTTTAAATTAGATGTGTTCTTTAGTTAAGATATGTTCCTTAGTTCAGATATATTAAACATTTCCCTGAATGTCTTCATCTTTAGTTAAAACAGTTCTTTAGTCTGCCATTTGTTGATCTTGCATTGCAGTCTGTTAGGATTTCTAAATAAAGATGGATGAAAAAATGAACGATTATCTGCTTAAAATATAGTTTTTGTTGCTGAGGTTGCGATGGTGCTGCTGATCAAGGTGCGACCGTGCGTACTGTACGTACGTTATTTTTTTCCATAACGTACGTACAGTACGCGTACGTTATTATGCCGTACGTTACCGTACGTTCACATCAATTCATGACGAAAATAAATACATAACATTATGCACAACAAAAGTCAATAATAGTTGGTGATTGGCGGTCGTAACCAATTTTAACCATTAGGCCTACATCAGTCATCTGTGGCTGTTCAATGATCTCTACTTTCAAACTTCTAAAATCAAAATTGGTAATATTCTGTCTAATGTGAAGAATATTAAGATTTTACGGCACACTTTATAGGATGGTCATTTTATTGGTAATACTAAATTTCCGTACCGTTCGTAAATAAATATGCCTGCGTACGGAGAGACCAATACTGTAGAGTTAAACTGATCATTTTGACGTACGCGTACGGTACGCGTAACGTACAAGACCATAGTTATATTGAGGTTCTTTGTGAATGACCAGATAAATTTGTGGCATTTTTACCGTACGCGTACGTTATTTTTTCCGATAACGTACGTACAGTACGCGTACGTTATTCCGGGAGGTAACGTACGGTCGCACTATGCTGCTGATAATGATGATGACAATTTTTCTGACAATTAAACGGCGTACAACTGAATTCGAGAGTAGAGTGGATGTTGAGGCTGCCTTTTGCCACAGAGCTCGTCTTCTGGAACAGTTTCAGTGTGCCAGTGGTCACTGTATCATGACTCCCGAATATTGCAATGGCAATGTAGATGCAAGCGATAAACCAATCGGATGTTCTAACCAGTGGCGTCACCAGGGGAGTGCTGGCCGCACCGGGCGACACCCTCAGGGGGGGCGACACCAAAATGACAAAGTGACTGTCTAAAAAAATTTGGGCAGAGTGTCAGCAGAAATTATTTATTTTTAAAGTAACAATAACAGATGTAAGATAACAAAAACATGTAAGCCCAGCTTACATGTACTGTATCAGTAGGCCTATCAATTTACCTAAAGCTGGAATTCTATGCTAATTTACAGTTTTCATAAGCCCAGCTTACATAATAATATATATTCTTTAATTAAGCGCCTGCAAACGCACTGCGCTGTACATGTACATGTTATGCGATAAACCTTAACTACTAACAGAACAGACAGCCTGCAATACACGGCGCAATTTGCAGCCTACAAAGCATGTCCGCCTATGGGACTCGATCTCTGTACCTCTCGCACTCTACGCCAGATGTTATCCAATGCGCTATCGGGCCCCCCATGTACTGTATCAGTATCAATTTACCTAAAGCTGGAATTGTACTAATTTAGTTTTTGGAACCTTCTATTGCGCTCCAGTTAGTGCCATCATTATATATTGCCCAATTACAACAACGCTAGAAAGCGAGTTGGTGAAAGGCATTGATTTCGATGAAGTGATTCACAAGTTCGCAGCTTTAAAAGTCAGGAAAGGAAAGTTCTGATTTAGTCGAGATGTTCACTAAGTGCTGAAATGCTTGCATATCTGTTCCTGCATTTAAAGTACAGATGTAAGATAACTATTATTATTTCATTTTATTATTATTATTAAGCTTTTATACATCACCCCCCTCAAGGTGATCTGTTCAGGAGCGCTACCAGGCCAACCACGGCTAAACAGAGCAGCAGGCTCGCATTAAGGGGGGATGCTGCAGCACCCGAGCCCGCAGTTTGGGGGCCGCATTTTCGGAAGCACATTAATGGTTTTTTTTTATTGTACATGTCATTGGGCCCCGCGCTGATGGCTATAGGTAATCACAGCACCCGGGTCCGAACTAGCCTTAATTCGGCCCTGGAGGCAGCCTTTAAGCTAGTAAGGAACAAGGTAAAGTGAGTCATAGGGACCAGGTGGAGCGCAACAGGGAGGCCATTGGGGTCATCCACAAAGGACGTCCGCAATGAGGGGAGGGAGGGTCATCGAAATGTGGACAAATGCGGACAAGGGGAGGGAGGGATGACCAGTGCGAACGTCCGCATCTAAACTTTTAAATTTGATAATTTTTTAAACACCTTGTTTCACCCTTATCCGAAAAGGTCGGTGAAGTGATTCACTAAAACTTCATGCATGGTAGCCTATAACCTTTAATGCGACTTTAGAGGCTTTTCTACAGCACATCCTGTGATATGAAACCTGAACTGTCATTTAAACGTGCACAGGAACTGTGGAATAATTGTAAAAATAATGACATTAAAAATTGGCTAGGCGTGCGGACGTCCGCAAAGGGGAGGGAGGGTAAGGTCAAATGCGGACGAGAGGAAGGAGGGTCCAAAATGGGTCATACAGTATTTTGCGGACGTCCTTTATGGACGACCCCATTCCAGGCTGCAGGGCCATGAATCGATAAAGAACGGCGCTGCATAATGGCTGTCCGCGTGCGGAGGACCAAGAGCTCGGCCTGGTCAGTCGAGTGAAGAGAAGATCGCCGCAGGACCCTCGAGGTAGGGCGACAAAGCTCCCGCAGACAACGCCTGACCGGTGCAGAGACCTATAGGTGATCCGGAGCAGGAATGGGAGCCAGTGCAAAACATCCCGCATATAAACAGAAACCTGACCGAATCTGGGGGGATGCGACCAATATAAAGGCGTACAGCTGCACACAAAACCCGATCCAAAGCAACCATGGCGGGCAGCTGAGGCCAACCTAAAGGGCGCTACAGTAGTTGAGACGGGAAACCGCAAAGGTTGGAAGCAGCAACCGGTGTGCGTGAGAGTGAGACTACCCTTAACTGACGAGTTGATAATAGGCCGAACAGTCGCGACAAAGCAGATCAATGTGTGGCGTGAATGCGAGCTCTTGATCCAAAATGACACACCGATGATGATTGGTACCGAGGATGCAAATGAAACCCAGGGGAATTCAAGTGCCAGGGCCTCCACGTTAGTTTTGCAAGCTGTTGACACGTACCAAACCAGATGTAAAGTATATTTATACATATAAGTGTATTTCCATAAATTTATATTTTAAAGCCTGATTTAAATTAATATTATTACTATATTACATTGTTTTAAGAAGTAATAAGCCAAAACTTCAATTATATTTCATTATATAAAATTTGCAAATTGACATTATTGTACTTATAATTTTCTGTTTTCTTTGAACATTATTTTATAACGAGGCCTGTATATGCTGCAGACAGTCTCAGTAGTCCAGGCAATCTAGCTCAAATCTCTGATGAACCTGGAAAAAATTGCTTCAGAAGCTTTTTAAACGGTTTCCGACTCAGAAAAAATTGATGACTAACATATCCAAAATCCGACAAAATCCTTCCACGGGAACACCCCCAAAAATGGATTTCAAAATGGCGGATTGGCGGGAAATACCACAATAATAGGGGTCTACCAATAACTTGCAGCTAGCCATGGGCAAAATTTCTTCAGAAGCTTTTTAAACGGTTTCCTCCTCAGAAAAAATTGCTGAATAACATATCCAAAATCCGACAAAATCCTTCCACGGGAACACCCCCCAAAATGCATTTCAAAATGGCGGATTGGCGGTTTCCTAAGAAATACCAATAATAATAAAGGCCTACCAATAACTTGCAGTTAGCCATGGGCAAAAGTGCTTCAGAAGCTTTTTAAACGGTTTCCTCCTCCTGAATAACATATCCAAAATCCCCCAAAATCGGACCACGAGAACACCCCAAAATGGCCAAATCCAATATGGCCACCGTCTACCGTATTGGAAAATTCACTTTTTTGTTTCTTAGAGTATATGCACGTGTAATACCTCCATTGTTACTGATTTCGGTATGTAGAATTCATTTCTGATATTGTTTTTGCCATTCGGGGTCATTTTCACCTTGAAAGGTCATGGTCAAGGTCAATTGGGCAGATTGGAAATTCCCCTATTTTTGTTTTTTAGAGTATATGCACGTGTAATAACTCTATTGTTACTGATTTCGGTATGTAGTATTCATTTCTGATATTGTTTTTGCCATTCGGGATCATTTTCACCTTGAAAGGTCATGGTCAAGGTCAATTGGGCAGATTGGAAATTCCCTATTTTTGTTTTTGAGAGTATATGCACTAGGGTGGAGTGAAAATGGCAAAAAAACAATTTTTTTAAGCAAACGTTTTCTAATAGCGATGGAAAGTTGCCAGCATGTGAGTGTAATTAGTGCTCAAAATATTGTTGATTTTGCTTTGCGTCTTCTGCCCTCTACCGACGGTTTTATATTTACCATATTAAATTCTTTGAATAACGTCAATGTGGTGCATTATTTTTCTTTCTCTTCAACTGACTGTCTTCGAACGGTTACAATTCATGAAATACACGTTCAAATCAGTTGCGGAAATCGCCTCTGGTGTGTTACAGGATTATATAATTGTAACCAGAGGCGTAACTTTGATCTAAAAAGGTGGGGGGTACCAATTTCTTATATACAGGAATCAAGACGTTGACTGCCATCTCTGGGAAGGCAAAATAATAAAATATTGATTGGCATTGTGCATAAAGTGGGGGTACGATACCTCAGCCCAAAGAGTGGGGTGGGGTACGGTTACCCCTCGTTCCCCCGACAAATTACGCCTATGATTGTAACGCCTAATGAATGCAGCGACATTACTGAAAGGAAGAAAATTAGGAGAGAACGAAAGAAGTACCAAAGCTCTGTTCAAGCAGGATGCGCCAGCATACGACTGTAAGTGTTGAGGGGGTTTTCCAGAGAGTAATCCAAAAGAGGTCCGAGTCTGGTTTCGGTGGAGGGGGGGGAGATCAAGAGAGGACGCAGAGCAGCTGTGACGGTGGATGTTATTTAGGGCGAGGAGGATTGGAAGGCAGAGGATCAAATGAGTCGGAGTAGGAGTAGGCCCTACTTGAAAAGGTGAGACTTCAGTTTGGAGTGGAAAGCCGGAGATGGATAGAGGAACATGAGGAGAAGGATGGAGGACGGGTTGGAATGATGATGGAGGAACCAAGAATCTGCGGAATTCAAGGGGAGATCGTTCCAGAGGCGTGGTGCTCTGTTTGGATATGGCTGGGTTGGAGAACTTGAGATGAGTAGTGACCGGAGATCGAGAAAGACTGAAATAGGAGGATGATCGGGTGGAGCGGGTTGCCTGGATGGTGACCACAGAGTTACTTGGGCTGGACATATTGTAGGGAGTCATAGGTTAGTGATAGGACTTTGAAGTGGATTCACTCTGGGATTTTTAGCAAATGTAGTGATTTGAGGATGAGAGTAATATGATGATGTTTGGGCATTCTCGTGACAGCCCTGGCTAGTGACTTTTGGATAAGTTGCAGACCGTTGATTTGGGTGGATTCAAGGATGAGGAAGAGGGAATTGCTGTAGTCAATGAACAATAGAGGTAACAATGGTAGAGGCAGTTTTAAGGTCGATCTTGGGCCGGATGCGACGAAGGCCACAAATGTGCCTGAAGCAGGAGCGCGAGAGGTTGGAGATGTGGTTAGAGAAGGAGCGGTGTGGATCACAAGTAATGGACGGGGTGGGGGGGTCCGATGTGAAAGTTAAGCGATGAGTTAGTCGATGGGTGTATGAAGGTTAGGGCTTTTCTTGATATGATAAGGAAGGACTAGGATTACGAATTATGTTTTGGAAAGGTTAAGGCAGAGGAGATTGGATGACATCCATTGTGATATTAGGTTAATCACGTTGAAATATTGCATTGACGGTAGAGGGCAGAAGATGTCATTTGAAATTTAAAATGTTTGGTGTGTTTCTTACTCTACCTCAGTTGCATCTTTTGCCCACTATTAGAATTCATTTATTTAAAAATCATTTTTTCACTCCACCCTAATATGCACGTGTAATACCTCTAATGTTATTGAGTTTGGTATGTAGAATTCATTTCTGATAATGTTTTCGCCATATGAGGTCATCTTCACCTCAGTCAGTCCGTCAAGTCCGTCGATCAGTCAGTCAGCCGTCAGGTCCGTCGATCAGCCAGTCAGTCATTCCGTCAGGTCAGTCAGTCTGTCAGTCAGTCAGCCCGTCAGGTCCGTCGGTCAGTGTGTAAGGTCCGTCGGTCAGCCAGTCAGTCAAGTCCGTCGATCAGTCAGTCAGTCAGTCCATCAGGTCGCTCAGTCGACTGAGCGACGGTCAGTCAGTCGCTCAGTCTCTCAGTGAGACTAAAGGACGCAGAGATGGACGGAAGGACTGACGGACCGACTAAAGGACGAACGGATGGATGGACAGTAACGGAATCATTGACTAACTGACTGGCCTAGCGACGGACTGACTTACTGACCGACGGACCTGACGGACTGACTGACTGACACACCGACAGACCTGTGTGTGTGTGTGTGTGACTGACCGACGGACCTGACGGACTGACTGACTGATTGACTGACCAACGTACCTAACAGACTGAACGACGGACTGATTAACGGACCTGACGGAATGGCTGACCGACGGACCTGACTCACAGACTGGTCTGACTGACTGGCTGACTGACCGACGGACCTGACGAACTGACTGACCGAGGGACCTGACGGACTGACTGACTGGCAGACCGACGGACCTGACAGACTGACTGACTGGCTGACCGACAGGTCTCGATGGACTGGCTGACCGAAGGACGTGAAGGACTGACTGCCTGACAGACTGGACTGAGGGGCTGACTGACTGGCTGACCGACGGACTGAGTGACTGACTGACCGACCGACGGACCTGAATGACTGACTGATTGGCGCAGTCACGAACTGACGAACTGACTAAAGGACACAGAGATGGACGGAAGGACTGACGCATAAAATTTACCGAATGATGGAAAGTTTGCCTAATGGCGTCATCGATGTAACAAAATGACCTTGACTATTACCTGTCAAGGTGAAAATGACCTCATATGGCGAAAACATTATCAGAAATGAATTCTACATACCAAAATCAATAACATTAGAGGTATTACACGTGCATATACTCTAAAAAACAAAAATAGGGGAATTTCCAATCTGCCCAATTGACCTTGCCCATGACCTTTCAAGGTGAAAATGACCCCGAATGGCAAAAACAATATCAGAAATGAATTCTACATACCGAAATCAGTAACAATAGAGGTATTACACGTGCATATACTCTAAGAAACAAAAAAGTGAATTTTCCAATACGTTAGACGGTGGCCATATTGGATTTGGCCATTTTGGGGTGTTCTCGTGGTCCGATTTTGGGGGATTTTGGATATGTTATTCAGGAGGAGGAAACCGTTTAAAAAGCTTCTGAAGCACTTTTGCCCATGGCTAACTGCAAGTTATTGGTAGGCCTTTATTATTATTGGTATTTCTTAGGAAACCGCCAATCCGCCATTTTGTGAAATCCATTTTTGGGGGTGTTCCCGTGGAAGGATTTTGTCGGATTTTGGATATGTTATTCGGCAATTTTTTCTGAGGAGGAAACCGTTTAAAAAGCTTCTGAAGCAATTTTGCCCATGGCTAGCTGCAAGTTATTGATAGACCCCTATTATTGTGGTATTTCCCGCCAATCCGCCATTTTGAAATCCATTTTTGGGGGTGTTCCCGTGGAAGGATTTTGTCGGATTTTGGATATGTTAGTCAGCAATTCTTTCTGAGTCGGAAACTGTTTAAAAAGCTTCTGAAGCAATTTTGAACATAGGTTACTGCAAGTTATTGGTAAACCCCTATTATTGTGGTATTTCCCGCCAATCCGCCATTTTGACATCCATTTTTGGGGGTGTTCCCGTGGAAGGATTTTGTCGGATTTTGGATATTCAGCAATTTTTTCTGAGCAGGAAACCGTTGAAAAAGCTTCTGAAGCAATTTTTTCCAGGTCTAACTGTAAATTGCCTGGACTACAGACACCTTCAATGCCCTCCAGCGTTCAAACATCATACATGTATTAATATTTGCTGAGTTGCTAATTTCATAATGTAACTGCTGATTTGATGGTTATTGCTTAAAATTAAAAAATTAATAAAAATATGCATTTTTAATTATAGTTCTGCTAGTTGTTTAGGTCACTACTATTACCATTACATTTAGTGATATACAGGAATCATAATATACAAGTAACATTAGTGCAAAAACATTACTAAGGATACTGTATCGTCTGGTAAGGGACTAAGGGAGGAGGTACATGGGGTGACACCATCACTTAATACCGCACTGGGCGACACCAACCCTAGTGACGCCACTGCTTTAAACATATTAAAACTTTAAGAAAAGCTTTAAGGTGCACTGAAGACCACATTTCTTTTGCATAAACAATAGATTAGGGGCCATCCATATATTACGTACGCAAAAATCCCGGAAAATTGGACCCCCCTGTTCGCAAGCGTACTTTCTTCAACACACCCCCCCTGTGTACGTACTTTTGACGCACGCCCCCCCCCCCGAAGACCAGCTGCAGAAAGTGTCTGGACAGCTCCAGGCTGTCTGAACTTTAGGCCAGATTGAAGGATGAGTGAGGGCCAATATAGACAAATTATAGGCGTCTCATTCACAGCACAGAATAACTGCACATGGCTTTTATATAATGTAATAAAATGCCATCGGAGGACTATAGGACAATACAGAGTTATAAATAGGCGCATGTAGACGTCATAATTAGAAATTTATTTTGCGTACCTACACATTATGCCCCCCCTCCCCCCCGTTCGCATAATCGCCTAAATCCGACCCCCTCAGTGCATACGTTATATGTGGATGGCCACTTACTATAATCAATTTCGGCAGTGGTCAACACAGCATCAAATACAGATCTCACCAAACTACCATCTCGATTACACGAGAATACAAAATACAGCCCAACACCTTTCATGCAGTTCTACCAATAAGCAATGAGCATCCTCAGATATAGTCACACTGAAGTAGTTCAAGACCAGTACCCAAGCTAAAACAAGATCTGTGTTAAATATCCACATTATTTAATTGTTTGTTTATATTAGAGACCATGTAGGCCTACTATCACTGTACAGTTGCAAGTCCAGTATCAGGTTCACATTTGACTTCATCAACATTGTCAGTAGACCATCGTGATTAAATCATCATCTACTGGAAATGCAGCTTTAAAATAAAAAACTAAATTATGATTGATCAATCTACTACCACAGCATAGGGCAATTAGTTGTGTGATTCTCAAGACACAGTCCAGGATCAGTTCTACGTTGTAAACTTGTGCAAAGTGTTTGCAGAAACAAACTGTTTAACAAAACAGCAATCCAACATAAAGACATGAACCACTTCTACACAAAGTAGATCAGTTGACAATGAAATGTAAATCCCATTTCCAAATTACTGTACATGTAAAATCCCTTTGGACGTTTTTGAATGGCAAGCATTTGGATTTTGTTATCGATGTCATTTTTAATATTCACTATCTAACATAAGGACCAGACTGAAATTAAAATACTTTTGTTACTTATTTTAAAATAAGTAACTTATAAGTCCTCCAGGACTGAACATGGACAAAATTTATCACGAGCCACATGGACCAGAAAAGCAGACAAGGATTATGAACATGAGGATTGTAGGAAGATGCGTTCCTCAAGGCGTCTACACCTAAAGCAATGCTAATCCAAATATGCTAGTGTATGCTACTAAAGACTAAATCTGTAACTGTGTATCCAGTATCGATTCAGATTTGTCCACAGTATTGAATTCAGTAGACCATTGTGATTAAATCATCAGGTATTGAAAAATAAATTCAGATACCAATTTAATAGTAACATATTGCTTGCAAAAATAAAGTGTAATAAAAGCAAACATCCACCGGTTGTGCTATATAATAGAAACCTTTGTTAGCAACAGCTTGTCTTTAAGAACAATAAACTGTGTAAAAATCATATATATGTATTCAGTCTAACAAATTGGCTTTTTAACATAAATTGGAACTATCTGGGATCAGTTTCAAAATTGTCCTCAATACCAATGTCAAAATATCATCGGGAGTAAAACGTCAAGTCAGGGCATATTTTAACTGTATAACTAGTGGGACAAATGTCCCAGTAGTCTTAGGATTTGTCCCAGTAGTCAGAGCAATTTGTCCCAGGCAATGTATGTATAAAGTACAACTAGTGGGACAAATGTTGCAAGAATTTTAAGATTTGTCCCAGTAGTATAATGAGAAAGGTATGACATTATTGTTGAATGACCCCTTGTTATTGGTTGGGAGACCCGAGAAAAGCTGTAAAAGAAGGTGATGACTAAAAAAAATAAAAAGGTCAGCAACTTTTTTCGGAGATGAATTTTGAAATGTTTTTAGAAAAAGTCTAAAAGTTGCAAGTTTGTGAAGATTAATTCCTTAAAAAAAGTTCTTCGACCAGATCATGACCGACTTTCTCCGACCCACCTCAGAGAGACGAGTTCCAAAGAAAGATCATGAACTAGACCCATGGCTGATTTTGTCCCAGTAGTCAAAATTCCTTAAAATATGCACTGCGGCAAGTAATGGAAACTGTAAAAGGTTAATAGTTACTGGAAACAGCAGTTAATCAATAAATTACATATGAAATATAATTATTATCAGACATTCCTAAGCACCACAAGAAGTACACTCATTGGCAACACCGAGAAGTTTTCCTTAGATAAGCTCTTCAATATTATTATTTTAATAAATTATACATTAATCATTTTATTATTGATGGACTTGACAATAAAAATGAATGTCCACATTCATACAAAAAGGTAGGGTTGGATAAGATCACCTCTCAGCTTACCAAGGACCTTGTTTTATGTAGGTTCGAAAATAATTTAGCATTGGAGTATAATTTTAGGTGGTAAATTGTCATAAACATTTTTATTTTCGTTTAATGCTAACATCTTGTAAATGAGCTGGTCAGATCAGAATTTATGTGGTAGTGCTGCATCGGGTACAATGCGATCGATCAGGTCAGTTCTTAAAAAATTGACCCACAGATAGGGTTGCCAGATACATGGGTAGCCTAAGGAGGACGCATTGAATATTTCACTCTGGAGCTATGGGGTTTCCTAAGTAACCAAGAAATCGGAAATAAAATTTGAGCTTTGACCATAGCTTCATTGTAACATTACTCAGATAGTGGACTAGAAAAGTCTGGAAAATAGAGCCGCAATAAAAAACAAATAAGCAAGTAGATTAGTTAGGCGAACTTAGGGACAACATGCACATGTAAAGTCGTTAAAAACCGGTCACAAAAAATAGCCCAATACATGAAACATTCAAAAAGCCATACATTTTCCAGGTTTTTAACTTTGCCTGCCGGACAGAGGACCTGAGGCCAAAAAGGAGGACATGTCCTCCTTTTCCAGACGTCTGGCAACCCTATGGACAACTCTGATAAAAATTAACAATTACGATTAATCATGAACAACAAATAAGTTCCCAGAGACATTCATATCACATATTTGTACTTTCAGCCTTCTATGGTAGATTACAGAATTACTAAATAAATTCCAAACTTCCAGCATCAGTTTCACGTTTGTCCTCAGAAGTAGTCAGTAGACCATCGTGATTAAATCATCATATGCTGGAAAATTCAAATACTTTAATAACAATGAAAGGTTAATTACAGTGAAAAAGCAGTCTGTTGCAATCAGATATTTACATACAGCCACTGGGAGGAAACTTCTCGGCTGTTATATGCAGGTTCTCCTCAAAAAAAAAAAAAAATTATATTGAAAAAGCCATTATACATCAAATAGGCAACAACATATACCATAATTTAAAATACTAATTTGTCATCAATCTGCCAAAATATGAACATTTCAACATAACTACCAAATAAAAATTGTTTATCATAAAAATAATTACAAAGAATCCAGTATCAGTTTCACGTTTGTCCTCAGTATCAAAGTAAGTAGACCATCGTGATTAAATCATCAGGTACTGGAACTAAAAACCAAAATCTGCTTATTGAAATGCAACATCAGCAGAAACGTGGACTCTGTATCAACATACAAGCCTTTGGACAAAACATTTAAGAGAATTGTCTTCAGCGAGAAAAAATTTCCAAGCTTTCAGGAATTAATGCTCGTTAATAATTACCATAACATGCTGTCAGACACTGAATTTCAATGGAACCAGTACAGCAATTTCTGTATCAAATTCAGACGACTCGTTGGCTGCTGAATGCATTCAAGCATATGCGAAAGGGTGCAAAATAATGTTGATTTTGCCATAAAGAAAATAAAATGGTTGTGTTTTTCAGTCTTTTACGCTACATTACACAATAAGTTCTAAACTTCCAGCATCAGTTTCACGTTTATCCTCAGAATCAAAGTCAGTAGACCATCGTGATTAAATCATCATATGCTGGAAAATATAAATACTTATTCTGTCAGGCACCGAACTTCGTCAATGGAACCAGTGCAACAATTTCTTTGTGCCACAGCCATGGCAAAATCAACATTATTTTGCACCCTTTGGCATATTGTTAAATGCATTTAGCAGGCAACAAGTCATCTGCTAATTTGATAAATGGCAGTTTGAAAGCTGTCACACACAAATATTGTGTTTCAAACAAACAGCAATGACAAATTAAAACAATATCACTAATACAGGATTATTACAGCTTTATACACTCTTTTGTAAACTACATGTCCACTATCAGGGTCACGGTTGACATCAGCAAATGATCGGCCGAACATAGTCATTAAATCATCACATCGTTCGACCTTGAACCAACTACACATTACTATTAATGCATGGCCATTTAATCTAAAAGAAATTGTAAAAAAGTAAAGAAATTTAAAGAAAATAGAATTATAAAAACATTTCAGCATCAGGAACACAAAATTGTCTTCAGTTATCTGATCAGCAGACCATCGTGATTAAATCATCATTTACTGAAATTTGCACTCTGGAATTAATTTTATGGCATTGAAATTTAATATTATTGTAAACTTATTTATAGCGAAATTGAAATTATAACTATACGTAATATTCCATGCATCACTGAAATAGTACAAAATCGGCATCCTTGCTAATAACACAATAAGTAAAAAATCGGAGTACTCCAACTAAACGTTTAGTTTCAAAATTTCTGACAAGGCCATGCACAAAACGCACACGTGGTTGGCCTACATAAAGGCCTGCTACTTAACGCTCAGTAAATAATTTCTGACAACGCCATGCACTAAACGCACACGTGGTTTGGCCTATATAAAGGCCTGCTACTTAACGCTGAGTAAATAACAAACCATAAGACACCAATAAACTAATAGCAAAAGTAACCCAAACTTAATCTATCTATAAAAAATCTGTTAGCCGAAATAGTCAATGTTGCAACCATTCAATCTTTCTCCACACCTCGACCACACCGAAATGAAACGGAAGAAAGAGATGCCTCTTGAAAGGAAGTGCACTGCACGCTGGTCCTCCGCTGCGCAAAGATGTAGGCTGGTTCTCCGCGTCATAAAACTACGGAACATGTTGTAGAGCTATACTTAATCATTATTATATTCTCCATTTCGCTACTCAAATAAGCCACAAGCGCATTCGCGATTAGCATTACAAATGAAGATCTACGGAACATGTTGTAGCACTATGACTGATCAATACTATATTCTAAATTTCTCAACTTAAATAAGCCACCAGCTTATTCGCGATTACCATAACAGATGAAGATCTAGGCAGAGTATCATCTATTTGGTCGTATAAATTTTCTTGTATTTGGTAAACCATTACACTCCAATAAGCTGTTAGTTGAGTAAGGAAAACAGTAAAATACAAGAATTTAAGCCTAATAAATATGACAGAAACACACAGATTAGTCAAATTTAATAATGTCGGACAGATTAATCGCGGTATGCAGTTTAATAGTTTTCCACATGAATATGCTGAATGTGCATGGAAGTCCATGGCCTAGTGCTTACATGTAATTTCTACAAAGGCAATCCCTATAAAATTTGCAAGATGACTCTGTAGAAGCATGAGCATGAGCGAAGCGTCTGTTTACAGGGCCTATTATAGGCCTACATGTATACTGAGACTAAGAATACTATTACTAAATTGATATGTCAGAATTCCTCTGACACAAGCAAGTTGAAACCGGGGTCCAGGACCAAATAGCCTGAGTCAGTTAGATATAAACTAAAATCAACCAAGTGTAAACCTATGCATAATTTTAGTAAAAAGTAGGCCTAATAATTGACGTGCTAAATAGGTTAATTCTATAAATGCAGTTTAACTTACAGCCACTAAAATCAAACAAATAGGCCTATTACTGATTGTCAATATCATTTTTAATCAATGATAATATATCCATTTGTTAAGAATGGATATAATATCATTGATATTTTCCTGGGTGCAAGTAATAGCAGGACCAGTAGGGCCTTCCACAGATTCAGACAATCCAAGGCCACTGCCACTGCCAGTGCAAGGACCAAAATCTCGAAGCATGCACATCATAGACCTGCCATTTCGTAAAATGGATATAGTTATTATTAATGGAGATAAACTTTTTCAAAATCTGAGGCCATTTCTCTAAGTGACGCCTTGGCCCTGTCGGGATTTTATGAAATAAAAGGGGTTATAATTAATTCTGACTCGACTGTGCTCGTCAAGTTCTGACATAGAGGTTTGGCGACTGTTCTTTCTCTGTCTCTGGACCTACTGCATGGAACAGTCTCACTGACCATGTGAAGAATGCGCCATCTCTGGAGACATTTAAATCACAGCTCAATACTTTTCTTTTCAAACAGTCATATGACTGCCATTGACTTTTTGAATTCATGCACAGCGCCCTTTCCTTCGGCCTCAGCCGTGCTATGGCGCTAAACAAATCGTCGCCGTCGTCGTCGTCATCTTCTTCTTTGCTTATTATTATTATTATTATTATTATTATTATTATTATTATTATTATTATTATTATTATTATTATTATTATTATTTAAATTTTTTTTGCCCTGAGGTACTTCATTCCCCCAAGGTCTTAGAAATTAAAAGTGTTGTTTCTGGAATTTATTATTATTATTATTATTATTATTATTATTATTATTATTATTATTATTATTATTATTATTATTATTATTATTATACAAAAGTATATTACATTTAACAATAATGATTAAATCATCTGAAGCGCCATCTCAGCGTCACTCAGACAGAGGTGGCAAAGTCCTCGAGAGGCAGATCCATGGCGTTCCCTCGTTGCAGAGTCACCGAAATCCGTTGGAGCAAATAAGATGTCTCCAGTGGATCGTGAGTTGCTTCCGTAATCCGCCTTCCCAACTCCATTACGAACTGTAGCCCTTCCCCGCTCCAAGAGCCGCCCGTCTCCAAGGCGATCGCCACAAAGCCATGGGTGTTAGTGATGGCTGAGTATTTCACTCTCTTGGACCGTACTGAACGTTCCGCGGCTTCGCCAGCTCCGATGGATGTGTGGGCAAGATGGGAAGTGGCGTAAGTGTCGGGCACTGTCACATCCCATGTCAGGCATTGTCCACGTGACCAAGGGATCAGTGTGACATCGTCTGGTCGCATTCCATTTCCTCTTGAGAGGCCGAGAGGCTCTTTCTGAGCAGGGATTTTAGCTCTGCTCATCGCTCTCCAGATTACGTCATTCAGCATAGCGTGTCGCTGTTGTTTCCCGCCTCCTTTTCTACAAACCAGACCATGAAGACCTCTTGCGTCGACATTTTCTCGGCAGTGGTGGTACAAGTGCGGCTCACAGAGTGTCGTACCAAGCCTCACCCCGACTGCGATCCGTATCTCCTCGTCTGAGAGGCGGAGACCCAAAGCAGTCACAGGGGGAGCTAGCATCCAGTCACCAGAATGAGGTGCTCGTGACGCTAGCAGGCGAGCACGATCGCGTGGACAGCTGGTGGACTCAAGCAGGCCTCCGTGCCATGTCTGTATATCGGGTATCCCACTCCTTTTGGCGATGAGTTGCTGTTCCTGTTGGTGGTTCTGCATGTCGCAATCGGAGGTCGCCCTGTCGTGTGTTTGCCGTGTGTTGATGTCGACCCTCGATTGCTTGTTCTTTTACTTGCACTTTTATTTAACGTGCCTAACTTTTCTATAGAAGATTCACGACGAACTTTGTTTAATTAGTAAATGAATTTAATTAAAGAAACAAATATATATACACTAACTCTACGGGAACTTCCACGTAGTATTAAAGCGTTTAGATATTAAATCGGACTATCTCAAATGTTGCTTCGTACAGCCTAACTACAGATCGTTCTTTCGCGTCAGTCTCTGAATCTGACGGACTATACTCTGCCGCCCCGCTGGTCGTTCCTCCCGATGTTGATCGCTCGACCGATGTTCACACGTCGCGTTCGTCAGTAGTACAAGTCCCGTGTTCTCCTTTTCCTTCCGTTAAGTAGGAACTTCAGCGTGCACCGGTCAGCCCCCTCCCCCCGTCAAGCTATCGTCAATTAGTGTCAGATTGCTCCTCGAGACGCGGGTCGTCGCTCGCCTGCAGCGCGGGCGGTGTCTGGTTACATCATAGCCGCGAGGTGTCCTATTACACCTTGGCTGTGTGGTGTCCGATTACACCTCGGCCTCGCTGCCTTCATTGTTGACCCAGTGGAGACTGGCTTTCGTCCGTCATCATCCTATCTCGACCGGCAACGACGCTTACATCATAATGATGATGCCATCTCGTCGTTGTCGTCGATCTCCTCACGCGACACCTCCCTTCCCGGGGGAGGACAAAGCCAGTCATTGGTTCGCCTCCCGGCTGAGAATGATGTCGTTCCCTCCATCGATTTCCTCCAGACCATGTCCTCGTCGTTCCCATGAAAATACAAAATATCAGCACAGTTAGAAATATATTTACAGTTGTCGCGGTGCCTTACATGGTAGTCCGCCTTCTTCCTCAATCATAGTCTGGACAAAAGATCAGCGGGAATATTCAGCGCCCCAGGTCGATATTTAAAAGACATATCGAAGTCCTGGAGTGCCAGAGCCCATCTCGCAAGTTTAGCACTTGTGGGCGTAGAAGCAGTTAGGAAAGTCAAGGGGTGGTGGTCAGAGTAGAGGGTGGTCCTTGACATACAAATCCAATTCCTAAACTTCTTCAACGCAAAGATTACAGCGTACGCTTCGCGTTCCACAGTGGCCCAACGCGCTTGCGTAGCATCTAATTTAGAACTGGCACAACATATTGGCCGTTCTGTACCCTCGTCTTGAATTTGGAATACGCAGCAATCGACTGCTTTGTCTGAAGCGTCAGTCGATAGACCAAACTCTCTGCCGTAGTCAATTGTCTGCAAACGTACCGCGTTATTCCAATCGTGCGTAAGTTTATCTAGCGCCTTTTGGTGATCAGCTCGCCAGGGTATCTTAACAGGCACCGATTTCTGGGTCCAGTCAATGAGAATTCTGGCTGTCACTGTTCTGGCATGATTATCTAGACAGGTCAAGAGAAATCTGCTTCGAAGGTCGTCTGGGACAACGCAAGAGTTGAATAACCTTTCGCAATGCACGAATAAACCAGAGATTTGAGCATGGTCGCTTGGGAATCTCGGTACGAGTCCTCGCAACCTTTCACTATGCGTTTTCATTCGTCCTACGACCGAATGCCTTAAGTTATAGTCCCTTCCGTCTCTGAGTCTCCTCTCTGCGTCCCTTTCCTCTCGGCCTTCCCTCTCTCTCTTCTCTGCCTCCTCCTTTTCTTCTCTCCTCCGCTTCTCCTCCTGAAGCCTTAATTTCTCTGCTTCCTCTTTCTCTTCTGTCCTCAATCTTTCCGCTTCCTCTTTCTCTCTCCTCCGTTTCTCCTCCTGAAGCCTTAATTTCTCTGCTTCCTCTTTCTCTTCTCTCCTCTGCTTCTCCTCCTGAAGCCTGAGCTTCTCAGCCTGCTTTTCCTCTAGCATTCTGAGTCTCTCTGTTTCCTCCTTTTCTTCTTTCCTCAATTTCTCCTGAAACCTTAATCTCTCAGCCCGCTTCTCCTCAAGCAGCCTGCTCTCCTCTCTACTTATCCTGAGCTTCTCAGCCTGCGTCTCCCCAAGGAGCCTCAGTCTCTCTTCTTTCTCTTGTCGTCTCCTCTCTCTCTCTTCTTCGATCCTTCTCTGCCTTTCCTCCTTCTCTTCCTCTCTCCTCTCCGCTCTCTCCTCAAGCAGCCTGAGTCTCTTCTCCGCTTCCTCTCTCTCTTCTCTCCTCTGCTTCTCCGTTTCCCCTTTTTCTTCTTTCCTCAGTTTCTCCGCTTCCTCTCTCGCTTCTCTTCTCTGCCTTTCTTCTTCCTCTTCTAGTCTCCTCTCTCTCTCTTCTTCGATCCTTCTCTGCCTTTCCTCCTCCTCTTCTTTTCTCTTCTCCGCTCTCTCCACTTCCTTTCTCTCGTATTTTAGTCGTTTGAGTTCGACTAGCTGCCTCTGCACTGTCGCGTTAATAATGCTATCTAGGCTACCTGCGCTTACTTCCTCACTTACTTCTGGCGGGGCCTCCCGTCCAGAAACAATTATTTCAGCGCTAGCCTCTCGGAGCTGGTTCATATTCATGGGATCCAATTCCTCCTCTCCTAGTCCCATCTTTATCAGATATGCGACTAGTCTGTGATGGGGTATGTTGCGCACCATCATTCTTTTCCATGCCGACAACTTATCCATCATCCAACAGTCCGCTCACTAATAGAAAAAGATAAGTAAGTTAGAGGAGAGTCACCGTTGGTCAGAAATCAAAGAAAACAACGTCCTAAAATTCTACCACAAATACAACAAGAACAGAACTGAGCAAAAGGAGCTACGCAAAAGCCTCGGCTATTCGCACACCAATCCTCATCCAGACCTCAACCGCAACCTCACAGATTACCACGACTACCAGTAAGGACTTACCCTCTGATACGTCGAGCGTGTTCCGTCTTTTGGTATCTTGGCTGAGCCGCTGTCCTCCGTTGCCACTCCCGTCCGTCGTTGCTAGCGATGGTCGGTCGTCCGTTGGCGCTCTTGTTCCTCGTCCTTGCCTGTTGCTGTCGGTTCCTTCGAGTCCTTCGTCTTCGGAGTCCGGCACTCGATTTCTCCAGTTGCGAAGGGTTGTATTCGCCGCTGGTCCCGATCTGTTGAGATTCCTCTTTTCCGTTTCCGGTTCCGCTTTTCGTCGTGACGTCTTCAGTTGAAAAATCCTGTCGACTGCGCCAATGTCGCAATCGGAGGTTTCCAGTCGATTGTTTGCCGTGTGTTGATGTCGACCCTCGATTGCTTGTTCTTTTACTTGCACTTTTATTTAACGTGACTAACTTTTCTATAGAAGATTCACGACGAACTTTGTTTAATTAATAAATGAATTTAATTAAAGAAACAAATATATATACACTAACTCTACGGGAACTTCCACGTAGTATTAAAGCGTTTAGATATTAAATCGGACTATCTCAAATGTTGCTTCGTACAGCCTAACTACAGATCGTTCTTTCGCGTCAGTCTCTGAATCTGACGGACTAATACTCTGCCGCCGCCGCTGGTCGCTCCTCTCGATGTTGTTCGCTCGACCGATGTTCACGCGTCGCCCTCGTCAGTAGTACAAGTCCCGTGTTCTCCTTTTCCTTCCGTTAAGTAGGAACTTCAGCGTGCACCGGTCAGCCCCCTCCCCCCGTCAAGCTATCGTCAATTAGTGTCAGATTGCTCCTCGAGACGCGGGTCGTCGCTCGCCTGCAGCGCGGGCGGTGTCTGGTTACATCATAGCCGCGAGGTGTCCTATTACACCTTGGCTGTGTGGTGTCCGATTACACCTCGGCCTCGCTGCCTTCATTGTTGACCCAGTGGAGACTGGCTTTCGTCCGTCATCATCCTATCTCGACCGGCAACGACGCTTACATCATAATGATGATGCCATCTCGTCGTTGTCGTCGATCTCCTCACGCGACACTGCACCGGTCAGTGTCATCCACGCGGTGAGTGCTGAGTTGGCAAGTTCGTATGGTATCTCAACCGACTTTGTTATTATTATTATTATTATTATTATTATTATTGTTATTATTGTTATTATTATTATTATTATTATTATTATTATTATTATTATTATTATTATTATTATTATTATTATTATTATTATTATTATTATTATTATTATTATTATTATTATTATTATTATTATTATTATTATTATTATTATTATTATTATTATTATTATTATAGAGGAGGTGATGCGGACAGCAGATGCATTGAGGCGTTGAACAGCCAATGCCATATGTAAAGAAAGTTCATGGGTGATTTATTCTGCTGTTGCCTCTGTTTTGTTTTTATTACTAGCAATATATTTAACTAATACCATACCTATTACAAGAGTAGATTCATCCATTAAAACTGTAGGAGCCGTTAAGTGAAGTAAATAAGTATTTAGATTGAGTCAATTTAATTAGCATGCGAGTGTGATACGACTAATAACTGCACGGTATTGATACTTACTATAATTAATAATTCAGTCTGGGCAGAGGTGCTTTTAAAAAGCTACAGAGCTGCCTAAATAGATTATAGGCTAGGGGTCAATTTGCAGTCTTGTAGTCAATTGCAAGACCTTAAACCTCAAGACCAAGACCAAGACCAAGACTTTGAACCTCAAGACCAAGACCAAGACCAAGACTTTGAACCTAGAGACCAAGACCGAGACCAAGACCTAAAAATCACACTGAGGCCAAGACTTCTTTCCTTAAGAAAACTGTCAAGTCGGACTACTCGCTATTTTAATGAAAACGTGAGTCTTTCATTTTATTCAAGCAAATTAACTTCAAATGCAGACTGCAGAGAATTCCGAATTCGTATTTACAAAAGTCCTTCATGCTAAATGTTATTCCATATGCTTTTGTATGTTTTATTAAAAACGATTCGCTCAGAATTTTCTGCCCAAGACGTGGGGCCTCATAAAATTTCGCCATGTGAAAAAATACTTTCCATAGGTGCTGAAGTCGCTGGCACACACTGTAGCTTTTAAAGCACAGGACTTAAATGTACAAACTGTGAGCCTTTTTAAGAAATCCTTCCATGGTTTATCAGACCGTCTGGCTCAGGAAAAAGTCGCGGCAGGGCTTTCAGACAAGGTGCGACCGTACGGTACGTACGTTATTTTTTTCTATAACGTACGTACGGTACGCGTACGTTATTATGCCGTACGTTACCGTACGTTCACATCAGTTCATGACAAAAATAAAATACATAACATTATATATATATATATTTATTCTTTAATTAAGCGCCTGCAAACGCACTGCGCTGTACATGTACATGTTATGCGATAAATCTTAACTACTAACAGAACAGATAGCCTGCAATACACGGCGCAAATTGCAGCCTACAAAGCACGTCCGCCTATGGGACTCGATCTCTGTACCTCTCGCACTCTACGCCAGATGTTATCCAATGCACTCCCCATGCACAAGAAAAGTCAATAACAGTTGGTGATTGACGGTCGTAAACAATTTTAACCATTACAACAGTCATCTGTGGCTATTAAATGATCTCTACTTTCTAACTTTTAAATTCCATATGCTAATATTCTGTCTAATGTATTGGCCCCCTAGTGTGAAGAATATTAAGTTTATAAGTTTATAGGATGGTCAGTGCTAGTGGTCATTTTATTGGTAATACTAAATTTCGGTACCGTTCGTAAATAACTAGGCCTGCGTACGGGGAAACTAATTCTGTAGAGCTAAACTGATCATTTTTGACGTACTCGTAGGTTATAAGATTATATAGTTATATTGAGGTTCTTTGTGAATGATCAGATAACTTTATGGCATTTTTAACGTACGCGTACGGTACGCATACGTTATTTTTTTCGATAACGTACGTACAGTACGCGTACGTTATTCCGGCAGGTAACGTACGGTCGCACTATGCTTTCAGATACAGCATAGGCTAACTTTGCTGCTGCTGCCGATGGGTTTTCCTGACCAAGAACACTTGTATCCGTCAGTAGGTAGTTGTCGTAGGCTATGATGCAAACAGGCTTGATAAATTTTTAAATTCTTGAGTTTTGTTAAATGACTTCATATTGACAGCCGGTCTTGGTCTTGGTCTTGCGAGACCAAGACAAAGACCTTGAACCTCAAGACCAAGACCAAGACTTTGACCTTCAAGACCAAGACCAAGACCTTTGGTCTCAAGACCAAGACCAAGACCAAGACTTTTAAAAACGAACTCGAGTGCACTCGAGACCAAGACCTTCGTCTCGAGGACAACAAGTCTGTCTATTTGTGGAAAATTAAACACCGGGGTTAAAATAATGTCGAGGAGCCATAGGTCTAAAAAGGGGTAGGGCGCTTGGAAGAATGAAGTGCAGGCATAAGCTTATATGGGTAGGTGGTATTGGAAATGGAATGATAGATCGCAGCCATTAATGCAAACATTATGGCCGACGTCAACGTCTGGGGGCTGACGTCCTCCATTTATAGTCATAAAATAATGGTGTCGTTGAGTCATTATTAATGGACTCTGCACTCTCGGTCGAGGCGTCGCTAAGCTCTTGCAGCCCAATAAAGAAAAAGGTAATGCACTTGTTTCTATATATATCTGAAAATATATGCAGACTGGATCTGACTGATGGTATCACGTGGTGTTTGAGAAGGCATTCCACCACTTCGTCTCTTTCTCTTTTTTCAGGATGGGAGCCAACTGGTGGTCATTTAAAAAGCTCTGTCATTTGTCCTCGGATTAAATGCGAATGTTTTATCAAATCTGTGTTTCAACTTTCAAGTGCTTTTATTTCGTTGTGTTACTAAATGACAAGCTTAGTGAAGACACCTCAGCTGCTCTTATGACTGAACGCATCCTCTGCTCTAGGTCTCTGGTTGTCCCAGAGGCGCGTTTACAGAAAACGGGGCCCTAGGCGCAAACATTTTTTTAGGGGCCATAGGCGCAAACATTTTTTAGGGGCCATAGGCGCAAACATTTTTGGATCCTAGGCGCAAACAGTTTGGGGCCCTTTTGAACATGATGTTATTTTGCACAATCGCACAAAAATGAATTATTAGTCCAAATGAACGAAACAATATAAATTACAATATTATACTTTTATGTGAATGCTGAACTTTAAAAAATAGAAAATAGGTTATATTTAAAGTAATTCAAAATTCAAGAATGTAATTTTTTTATATTTGAACAAATATTTTATTTTTTTGGGGCCCTTCGAGATTTGGGGACCCTATAGGCGCTCGCCTAGTTCGCCTATGCGTAAACGCGCCTCTGGGTTGTCCTCAAATCGCCTCCGCCGTGACCATGACTATGGGAACGCTGTCTTTATTGGCCACTCCTCTAATAATGCATCTATGGGCTTCAGTCCACCTTTAATGCTGCTGCCCGCTTCATAGGGGTCATCATAAAATTTGCCCATATCTCTTCTTACCTCCGAGACTTCCTTCACTGGCTTCCCATTCACCAGCGCATCCATATTAAGGTCCTTTCCCTCATGCGTAGGCCTAACTGTCTTGCTGGTTCAGCTCCACTGCATCTCAGAGGTTACTTCCCGTGGCCATTTAGTTGCTCCTTGGATGCGCAGCTGCGCACTGAAACGGCCCAGTCTCGTAATTTTTGTGGTCGTGGGCCCTTCTATAGCTGTAACCGCCTGCCCCTATAGGTCCGCCTTTGTTTGAGTGGGGCAACTTAACACTTTAACGACGAGAGTGTACTAAAAACGAATAGGAAACCAACGCAGCTCGTCGTTAAAGTGTTAAAGGGCAAGACGAGGCAGGCCTAATTATATTTCCGGTGTATATAGGCCTATAATTATCTACGAAAGCCATTCTTTCTTTACCGCTGGAAATTAGTTGAAATGACGAGTTTTGGGGATATGTGTTCAGACGATGAATGGCACGGACAGTGTTGCAATTATGGGAGACTATAATTGTGTTTAGGTTACGAGGGGTCATCCATGGTACACTCATGGGCGTCTGCAGGAATCTTTGGGGGGGGGATTTGTAGAGGGCAACATTTTGTGGTGGGAGCAGAATGACGTTTTTGCATAGTTATTCATGAACACAGAATACGTGACAACTTTAATAATGAATAATGGCCATGGAATTTACTTAAGTACCTGCTTTTTCACATTGAAAATCGTGTTGGGACTGTTGTAATAATCCTAATAATCAAAAGATTTATTATTTTTAAAAATATTTCCAAAATCCAGAGGGGACAAATGCCCCTTGCCCCCTCCGGACGCGCTTTGGTACACTGAAGTTAGGCCTACAGAAGGCGTTCTCTTGACCGCTGGTGCACTTTACGGAGGTCTGGCCATTTTGGGACCGCGCTGGTCAATTGTGACTTCCATTACCGTTCAGTTGGTCGACAACAATAGTTTCAGCGCAACAGCAGAAGAACAAGGAATACACATCGCATTATATTATTATAGACCACTCTTGCACGTGACTGCATCCTCGTTGCCTGTCTTCTCTCTGTCTTTTGGCCTCACTGTCTATTCGTTCATCTGTTCGTATGGATGTCTTGTTGTTCTTTGCCAACGTAATTATGGGTCTGCGTATCTGTTTCTGTGCGTCTTCCGTCTGTCTTTGTATGCTTGTCTATCTCAATATGTGCGCGTCTGTTTGCCTGTATCATCTACGTCATTCTATGTATGCCTTCGTCCATATGCTTGTCTGTATGCTTATACTTGTGAATAAACAGTTATCTGGATGGCAATGCATCTGTGTTAATGCCTTCTTATCTAATAATGTGCCCGAAGTGTCCAGACTCCAGAGACTCCATGCACGCACACCGTTAAAAGCTTTTTCCGGCAGAGGGCGGCCTACGGATCAACTAATCCAGTAATAAAAAAAACAAAAAACTTCATCAACTATTTTTTATTTCATAAAATGTCTTGCTATAGACTATAGAGGACCTTCTGACAACTGAGATGATAGTCTACATAATTATTAATCTGAGGTGGTGACATGAACTGAGATTATAACACAAACAGTAGGGGGTTAATAAGAATGATTCTTGAATAATCGCTGAAGTTTACTATTTAGGCAAAACAATTATGGTCATTCAACTGATAACATTTGGGAAATAAAGTCTCAAGGACAGCATTTAATCAGCCAGAATCTCTGTTGTATGTAGAACAAGAAGAGGCCTAGGCTATTAGACTTCACTATGACCAATGCGCGTTTAAGTTTCTATTGTCATTTACCCATAAACGTAAAAGTAATCGTAAACTTAAAATCTCTAAAGCGCTACTCTAAAGCTAAAGGGGCATCAGCTTATTCACGAGCGCTGACCTTATTCGTGAACCATATTGTATTTCGTCCAAACGTTTGAACTTCAAGGCGCATGCTCATATAGCCTACCTAGTAGGCCTACCTACTCACTGCTTCTATGCGGAAAGCCATAGCTCAGAAGTCCAAGTAAAACCCGGACTTCTTGAGAAGTCGCAAACTGACGACAAACCAGAACCTGGTTGGTCCCTCGTCAAGGGAGAATTTCTCGAAGCTCGTCGAGCGACTGAAGACGATCTCGCGACATTGGTCGGCCATCGGACCGAACATATCCGTGTCACAGTTGGACTTAGCCATGCGGAACGTCTCGCTGCCGTATGTCTCCATTGAGCCAAGTCTGCAAAGAGAAATGAACCTGTATATTCCCTCAATCCACTTCTCTTTCCAACATTCATTGGGGGTAAAGTCGGGTGATATATATGAATGCTTTTAGATATATATATATATATATATATATATATATATATATATATATATATATATATATATATATATATATATATATACATAGCGCCCGTTAAGGAACACCTCAGTGGCGAAGTAAATAACCATATACCACGCAGGACTAGGCTCTACCTCTTCAACCGAGCTTTTCAGAGTCTCATTCCTTGAAATGTTATAAATGTATTGTATTTACAGATTTATAAAGCACCTCTTAGGGGCCTACAGTACAGCCTAATCAGAGGCGCTTCCAGTGCGAAGAACCCACGAAAAAGAAAAGTCTTATGGAGCGAGCAGAAACAGCAATGCCGCCGGACAAAATAGCAGAACGAGTCAAAGGGGAAAAAAAGATCATTTCAAAGCAAATGACCAACAGAAGCAAAGGCTCGATGCTGGGCTACAGTAGCAATCCGAGTCCGAGGTACAAACAAGTCTTGTCAGCTTAGAGACAGGACAAGAGTTGAAGTCAAAAATAGCGCGGAGCTTGACCCAAAAAGCTATGGATATAGAAAAAGAACTTTAAACTGAATACGTGCAGTAAGCGGAAGCCAGTGTAGCTGCTCTGTGATGAAAGTCGAAATATGTGAGTAGCGCGGAAGGCGGGCGATGAGGCAGGCAGCCGCATTAAGCACTGATTGAAGTGGGACAAACCAGATTTCGGAAGACCAATTAGTAGGGAGTTACAATAATCAATGCGTGAGCAAATGAAAGCATGAACTCTATATAGAAAAGGTAGAAGAGGGAACCGATCGCCTAACAGCTCGTAGACGTCGCAGATGATAGAAGCTAATGTAACGTAAGAGAGGTTAGAGAGATATGATCAGGCAACGGAGTGCTGTCAAGAGTGACACCCAAGTCACGGAAAGTGAACAGAGGAAACCGCTCAGAGAAAATAGCAAATTCAAGCTTAAGGAGCTGTTGGCGTGTACCAAGCGAGATCGGCCCAGTCTTTAAGGCATTTTTTTAGAGAAAGAGGATTCGAGGACATCCAAGAGCGAAGATCAGAAACGGATTATATCGTGTATATATAGGCTACGCTCACCTTAGAGTTTGCGTAGAAAAGGAGAGATAGAGAAATAAATATATAAAGAAAAAGAAAGAAAGAAAAGGAAGAGGAGAAGGAGAAGGAGAAGGAGCAGGAGGGAGATTAACACACACACAAAGAGAGAGAGAGAGAGAGAGAGAGAGAGAGAGAGAGAGAGAGAGAGAGAGAGAGAGAGAGAGAGAGAGAGAGAGAGAGAGAGAGTGAGAACGTGCTAGAACTACTTATTCAACTACCGTGAGGTTCGAACTTACTCGACCTGTGTTCTTTAAGGTCATCGTATAGGTTGCGGTTCATTAAAAAACCTAGTGGGAATCGAACCAGAGCTGAGTGGCGAAAGTCCAGAGCATCATGATAAAAACTGAGAAAATACGTCTTCTACTTATTCTACGACCACAGATGATAGCCACATAGATTGGTGCATTATAGGAATAGATTTGCATATAGGCTTAGCACAGCTTATTGGTGGAGAGAAAGCGCCAAGGTCAAGGTCCGTTTTAGGGGAAGACCCACAACTTTTCTTTTACTGGTGATTCATTTATTTTGGGTCAATTTTCTATTATGTCTATTATATTATATCTATACTGAAGGTATATTATGAGTTTAATTAAGCAATTAACTTATTTAAGTAATTTCTTTAATTGCTTTAAAACTTCAGGAGCAAAGCAACAGCAACACGTTAATCTGTTACCCCGCAAAGAATAATGATAACCCCGCAAATAAAAAACAGTAATGGATGACACGTGACGTGTCTGTGCTGGATACGCCAACTGTGTGCTTATGTCAGAGACTCACTTGAGCTCGCAATCCCAGACGTGAGACGATCCGACCTTATCGGAACTAACGAAGCAGCGAGTCCTGTAATGACTGAATCTATCGACTCGGACCACTCCACCAAATCTAATTTCTGCCTCGAGCTCAGAAATTTCGGCCAAGCCTTCGACATCGTCTACCCTAAGCAACAACAATAGCAACAACCACCGGTTAGGCTATTCTTCCTCTTCCCCTCTGCGGTGTACGACTGTGTATACATGCGACCAGAATGAAGATAACTGCCACTTGAAGGGGAGCGTTGAACCGACTCCTGGGAAATGATCAGATCAGATCGAAATCGATCTAATTGGCTTTGATCTGATCCATGAAACATCATATATCGGTGAACTCTTGAAAATCAACCTAATTGTATAATTGTGAACACTGCATTTCTTAACCGCTGGCTTATGGAATACAAGATGACGACGACGACGACGATGATGAAAATAATGCTTTTGGACTAGAAAGTCCTCTTATCAAATGGATATCAACTAATGAATAATAATGACGAGAGTGATGCCGATAGCAACTCTCAGGCTCTCAGCCGATCCCCCTCCTCCTCCTCCTCATCCTCCTCCCCCCTCCTTCTCCTTCTCCTCCTCCTCCTCCTCCCCCTCCTTCTCCTCCTCGTCCTCCTCCTCCTTGCTCACTTTGTCCCCTCCCCAATCCACCAATACCGCCACTCACGCAACGTCATCTGCCTTAGGCTCCTCCTACTTATCACCCCACAGGCTTTCCACTCCAAACCGAAATCTCACCTCTTCAAGAATTCCTATCCATCCGATTCTCCGCCTTCGAAGCTTTCTTGTCTTTAGCGAAAACCCTCTATCTCTCTATCTGGTTTCTCTGGCAACCGGACTCGGACCTCCACTGGATATCAATCTCTGCACAACCCCTCTGTTACGACGCAGCGCTCGTGAATAAGCTAGTGCCCTGCGCTAAGCTTAAAGTAGCGCTTTAGAAATTTGAGGTTTACGATTGCGAAAGGCGTCTGATGTTTGACCGATGTTCTAGACCCCACATAATGTGAGGTTGGACGTGGTTGACTTCAGTTACTGGTCAGCAAGAGGGACTTACGTGCTACCGGCGGACAGCTTGATGTTGGGAACCCAGAGATCCTCGAGAGGAACCGTAATGGATTGGATGTTGTCATAGTCAGCTGGATTCCACTGAAGGCGTTGATCGTTCCATTCCTAATCACTCCCGAACAAACAGCTCTAGTAATTCCACGTGGCCTAACGCTAACAGCGTGAGATGTATCAGCGCCAACAGAAAGGAAAACTAACTAAAGTACAAACATTGCCCAGAAGATGCTGTGCGTTTTACATATCTTTGAACCATTGTTAAACACAGGTTGGTATATATTATTCTATAAGCATAGAAGTTCACAAACAGGACTTTTATACAGCATCAAGTGCATCGGAAAAGGCAAAGAAAAGAGAGAAAGAGAAGAATGGAAGGAAATGGCAGATGAATTAATCATGAACAGAGGCAAGGGCGGGAACACGAGAGAAAGAGAGAGAGACTGAGAGAGATAGAGAGACCGAGAGAGAGAGGCGGAGGAGAGAGAGAGAGAGAGAGAGAGAGAGAGAGAGAGAGAGAGAGAGAGAGAGAGAGAGAGAGAGAGAGAGAGAGAGAGAGAGAGAGAAAGAGAGAGAGAAGAGAGAAAGAGAGAAAAAGAGAGAAAGAGAGAAAGAGAGCAAGAGAGAAAGAGAGCAAGAGAGAAAGAGACCGAGAAAGAGAGAGATACCGAGAGAGAGAGAGAGAGAGAGAGAGAGAGAGAGAGAGAGAGAGAGAGAGAGAGAGAGAGAGAGAGAGAGAGAGAGAGAGAGAGAGAGAGAGAGAGAGAGAGAGAGAGAGAGAGAGAGAGAGAGAGAGAGAGAGAGACCGAGAGAGAGAGAGAGACAGAGAGAGAGAGAGAGAGAGACAGAGAGACAGAGAGAGAGAGACAGAGACAGAGACCGAGCGAGAGGAAAAGAGTTTCCTGGATATCGGAGGCTATTGAAAGAAAAGCAGGCACGTGTGCTTTCAGTCGAAGAGAATTCGAAAGCCTAGACGTTATTTCATAGGTATTCATTAACATATATAAGCATTTATAATATACATACATTACATATATACTGTAAACGTAATCTATAAAATAATTATGTTACCCCTAAATACAATACATAAGCAATAAATATCACGCTTTAACATTTACCGGGCTTTTCCAACGGATTAGTAGGTCTATTTTGACTAGGATTTCACTTGAACCGACCCTGTGTTGATGCTATATACACTATGATAAAGGAGCTATAGAAGTCATCAGATTATATTTGGTTCAGGAGGCACAAAGGCGTCCGTTAGAGGCCAGACACCGCTGCCTTTAACGTTAAAATGAGAATTGCTTACATAGTGTTCTTTAATGTTGTAAGACATTATTCCTTCGTCGTTGAGCGTCGGACAGGCCTGGTAGGTCACATCCGGTTGAACTATGACGTCACCAGGGTACTTCTTTTTGTCGTATTTCTCGAAGAGATCGGCCTTCAGCTTGTTCAACTGAGATCCGTCCAACTCATCAAACTGAACGAAAAGAAAAAGCAGACAAGCCTCAAATTGTATGGCCACATACAAATTGTTTACAGAGCTTTATTAAGACATAATGGTGCTCAATCTCCCCAGTCATCACCTCAAGTATTGTTGACAGATTGTCCAAACTAATTAAATTTTACGAAGACTGGCGGTCGCAGAATCCCAGAGGAAAGGAAGTGGCCAATTCCATCAGGGTGCTGATTGGAAGGGCGTGGACGGAGTGGTCTCCCTGGAAACACCCTTGAGTAGGCCTACTTGTCCTTCCTTCTCTGCCCTGGCTGTCTAAATTTAGACGATGGTAAGGACGGCAGGCATAGCTTCTTATACATGAATTCGCCTTTCGTAGGTAGCCTAATATAGTACTGTTAAGGCAATTGTTGATACTGTGCAGCGTTGATCCGTTTTCATTGACTGCAATGTTCACCGACATTGTGCTATAGGACTTTATTACAGATATTTTGGCTGAGACGCAGTGTTTACTTGGATCGAGACCTAGAAGATTGTCCAGTTGTTGTCCAGTAGTTGTCCCTCTGTGGCTGTTTTATTATACGTTCTTTGGCGGAATTAAACTGCGACTCAATACGGGGGGGGCCTAATACTCAGTAATTAGCTGATAACAAGGGAAAGTTGACTTTTATTTGTAACAGGAATCAACGCTTCTCTAATTTAATGACTTCCGTATAACTAAATAGTAGCTAATAAATTAAATACATAAATATGTTAATAAATATAAAGACAAAAACAGCATAAATATGAACGAATAAATATAGAAATAGATTAAGCATGAACGAAGGAATAAAGAACCGGCTGAAAGAATTGTACTGTCTTATAGCATATAAGACGGAGTTAACAAACAGAGAGAGAAAATGTCGCTTGCTCACCCTAGTCAGCAAAAAGATCGTCAGCGTTGATAGAAACAGTTTCATCGCCATCTTCTTCGTATGGGAGACGGAGGAGGTTCACAAGTGACACCGAAATTTACTCCACAGCACGAATCCAATCCACGCCATCGCACTGCTTTTATATTCTAGACCTAATAACGTCGGCAACAACCTCATTTCTTTTACAACATGCTTTCATCATACGGTAACGCATAATTTTCACGTTGAATCCTTTCCAGGAACGCTACACGTAGCCGAGCGACCTGCTGAAGTTTGCAAAGCTGTTTACAATATGTTTAATAAGCCACCTGTGATCTTCCGGAGATATAGTTATCTTTGCTGGTCCATCACAGAAAATGAGTAGCCAACTCGATATTGTGAAGATCTACTTTTACTATTTCTTTTACTATTTCCTACTTAATTTTGGCATTTATTATTTTTGACAAGAAAAGTTGAGTGCATAGATCGGTATAGAGTTCTTCAATAAGGCCACATATTCATTCGCTTACAACACAGACGGACGGACGGACGGACGGACTGAAAACAATACACACCATTCGGTACTGAATGGATAAATCCAGTGATAAAAAGGTAATCTAATTTATTAAAATGATAGGGAGATTGTAAATTAATGAATACAATGCCGTCGCTGTGAATTATTTATGTCCGACTAATTTTCAGTCTATTAGATGCGCATTGCGTACATTTTTACAAAGCGTGGGTGTTGTAAAAGCAGCGGAGGTGACGGGAACAGGACGGAGGGGGGCTGCCGTTCACTTAGAGACCGCTGCAAAATGCATATAGCTTATAATATTGGCCCACGTTAATATAGAGTTATTGATCGTGTGAAAGCTTTTCCTAAACCGTCGTTTAAGCCGATTAACACAAATTTCGAAACGATTTGTGGCAAATCGCTTACGAATAATCTGCCGAACGATGGCTACACAGTATTCGAAAAAGCAGAACCTATTTACTTTTTAAATAGCTCTTTGGAAAGGCTGAAAATGTGGATGCATTTGTTAACCCTATGTTACCTTGCAACACTGTGTCTGTGGACATTCATACAAGAACCTCTAAAGACCTGTTAGTGCTACCGTCTATAGCGTCTTAATATAAGCTGAAATATTTCTCAAAACACCAATTACGGCGCAGCAAAATGCAGAAGCAGCACTGAGGTAGTTTTCGGTAATCAGTTCCTGAAACCGTGAGGAACAAATGCCAGATACATAAAACTGTTGAAAGAATTGAACACTGTTCTAAGATTGGCACGATTTCTGTAGAGCAGTTACCTCCACTGCTACAGATTTAAGTGAAGCTAAAAAAAATCAAGAAAGACGAAGGTGACAAGATAAGCCTCAAAAGCTATTCAGATGTATACAGCATGCTGAACAATATTATTAGCAATATTCCAATGTCAGGCAGAACTGTTTAGTTAAGATTTCTGTGAACATTAAATTCTGACGTTGTAATCACGCAATAATTCAACTGCTGACATCTAAGTAAAGAGCGCTTCAGATAGATTATTGAGAGGCGCTATACAAATTTCTGTTACAATTGTAATTAACGATAAGCATCAAGTGCACCGCTCACAACTCCGTTGTTTTACTTTCTGTCGAGACAAAGACTTTATTGTACGCTTGGCTTATAAGCGACAAAACAAGACCAAAATGGCGTCCTCCATATCAAGAACGCAGTGTATTCTTAGGCTTTATCGCGAATGACCCGATTACCTTTGATGGAAAACGTCGACGTTTAGTTCAGCGAATTCGACAGAGAAGCAAAATACTTGGCGATCACGCACTCTGTAAGGTTCATGATGTCAGCCATCAGCAGGCACTGATGCAGTTAAAACGCTCTTACAGTTATATATGCAAGAAACCACAATGCACTAATCCAGATGAACAATTGTACTATGTATGTATGTACGTACGTATGTATGTATGTATGCATGTATGTATTTATGTATGTATGTATGTATGCATGTATGTATGTATGTATGTATGTATGTATGTATGTATGTATGTATGTATGTATGTATGTATGCATGTACGTATGTATGTATGTATGTATGTATGTATGTATGTATGTATGTATGTATGTATGTATGTATGTATGTATGTATTAATGTGCAATGTAAGGAGGGCATTATCAAATAACAGTTGTATTGTATTGTATTGTATTGTATATAGGTATGTATGAATGTATATATGCATGTATATATATTACTATGTATATATGATGTATGTATGTGTGTACTATGTATGTATTTATATATGTACATAACTACATATCCTTTATATGCGTTAGTATTAATGCCTGATGTGTATATGTACGAATGTATGTGCATGAATATATATATATATATATATATATATATATATATATATATGTACAGTATGTATGTATGTATGTATGTGCGGTATCTAGACATTTAATAGACTATAGCGCCTTTTATGTACCTCACAAAAGAGCTTCACACGCTAGAATATTTGCGGCCTGTTATAATAATTCAGTAAGTGTTTGATTTTAGGCAACAGTGATAAGTAATCACCAGGTAGAACGTACCCACAGGATTCTAGTTAGGCCTACAACTAGTATCTGGTTTTATCTAACGTAACTTTTGAGACTGTATAGGCATATATAGTTATTAGGGTGCATCGAAAAATTTTTTGGGGGAAAAGAATATTCTAATAGTTACCGATAGTTGCCTTTTATACTGCTTAGTTAGCATGCAAATTTTAGAATTTTTTGGATAAGTTCTTGAGGTGCCCCAAGGACCCCCAAATGTTCATGATTTGAAGGCTCCGGAGCACTGCATTTAACGTAATTTGTTGTAGGGCAAACTAATTTATGTATAGCTTTTAAGAGTTCTGTTGATCTTTTAGTAGGTAGGTAGCATGGGCAGCGATCCCGGGAGGATCGAAGGGGACAAGACCCCACCTTTAACAGTGGGGGCACACCATACATTTGTCCCCACTCCCCAATTTTGAAGAAACACGAAAAAAGTTTAAAAAGTTATCGTGCGTGAGCGGGAAAATTGTTTATCTCTTTTTTAGCCAGATCAGTTCAAAACTCTTTTTTGAGCAGATCATTTCAAAAGTATCCCCCACCTGTCAAACAAGATCGCCGCCACTGGTAGGTAGCAATCCATTCGAGTTCCTAAAGATGAGCAGGAGTTTCTAACTGACCAGAGAACAGTAAGGTTGATGTTTATCAGCAATGTCGACAAACTTACAACAAATAAGCTTGTTAACAAGCAGAAAAGAAAAGCTAAGCAAGTTCAACGAGTCGAAATATATTGCGTCATTGTGTGGTGAGAAGGTCATGGATGTTAATGATGACTCAGTAGACGATTCTGAATCTAGTTTAGATACCAGCAGGTCAAACACTAACCCTTGTAATCGACCAGAAGATGAAACTAAAGATTACACTGTTCAATTTAGTAGTAATCAACTTGTGATGAACCTGCATCGAACGTTGTAGTCAAGAGACTTTCGAAGTAGACTACCAACATTTGACTTAAGCCTGTGATCGTTATGGTGCTCCAGACAGAGCAGCTGCTGAGATAACACCATCCGTGCTGCAGGATTTCGGTGTTAGGCCTATATGTGATGCTGATTTGTCAAATGTAATTGACCAGAATAAAGTTAGACGTGAACGATGAAATTAGCGTTACGAGCTGGAAGACTTGAACAACGTAGGTGATTTAAGTAAGTAAGTAAGTATATTCTTTATTAAACGCTAGCAAACGCTTTACATACAATTTTACACAAAGAGGAAAGAAAAATATAAAATTTAAAACTTACTCGGTTTATTTTTGATGGTGGAAAAGATAAAACTCTATAGTACATAATGTCAAGGAAGGAAGTAAGTATACTACAGGTGAGCTGTTACCGAGGAAAACTTATCGTTGGTGAATGAAGGAACTAGGATCGACTTGCGTCGGACATAATTATCACCCACGACTAGATCAGCCTTGCAAAATTGTTAACCACATCGGAGCGTAATACTTTCACTACATACATCGCCAGCATTTGAAGCTCTACTGATGGTTTGCAACTGCCAATGTACAATTGCAATATTCTATTGCAGTTGTCAACCACCGCAAGTGATTCAATGATCCATGGTCTTTTTCTAGATTAATTCAACAAGCATGGCCTCTAACGACCGCATTACTAATGTCCCACAATACTGCCGGTCACTACTGAGGTCAGTTAAAGTTGCAGGTGGAAAATCCGATTCAATTTTATCAAGAACACTACTGGTAACTGTTCACACGTTAATAAACCACTGCCAATTGGTCCAAAGAAAGCACGACGACCTTTTGTTGCTCCATGCTAACTGACGACCGAAAGAAAATTTGAAAGCTGGGAATGCGTCATATCCTGAAAGCTAGGAAACTGTATGGTCTGGAATTCGATATTCGTTCTTCCTGTTTGATGCCACTGATGAAACCGAACTCATTTTCTGGCAAATAATTATGCGTAGCAGAACACCACTAACATTGGAGGTATCTGATGAAGAAATGATGCAATTTGTATCGACGCACCCAGCACAAAAGTTCGACTTTCCTAGATTCCCATACCACTCATAGACAGTGGAGCGTTATGTGAAAGTTGGGACTGAGGCTTCAGCTGCAGTCTGCGACATCAAAGCTAGGAACGGTTTCATAAGAACAAGATTGGAATCCAGGCGAATAATGTCGACTTTTAGCACTAAGAAAGACTATCGCGTAGCCTGACTCCTTAGGCCTACTTGCATTAATGGGATAAGACTACTACTGTAGTTTACGGTTACTGTAGTTTAAACTCAACTCACTGTTTCATCATTGGTGTAATGGACATAATGATGGAATAATATACCTTATATGTTTAACCAATATTGCATTCTACTTCTCATCAGATTCATACTGCAGAAGCTTGTTTTTCTGGACATTACTCCTTGCATAACATGGGCAAACACTGTGCGTCTAATATCAAAACTTCAAGGTCGTTGGGGCACCTCAATGTCATGTGCTAGATTGATGAAATTGCACCAGAATACTGCTGACATCAAATGGCAACTACTTTGCACTATTAGAAATAAAAATGAGACAAAATTTTGTTCTCCCATTATCATCGATGCACCCTAATAGTTATATACTGTGTGCCAGTGTTTCCCAACCAAAGGTGCTCTAGGAGTATCACAGCTGGATAATATCTGTGCAGCTTTTTCTGTAGAAAAATGTGAAAACTACTGATTATCGCTACTGACGTAGGTTTATATATAACTATTTTTAAAACTTAAAGGTGCGTAGAAATAGTCGCAACTCTGTTCTTGAATACAAGGGACGTCGCTTGTAATTAAAACAAACAACTAGCCCAGAAGAAAAATAAATAAAATCAAGGTCATTTGCCGTCGACTGAATGACTTTTAGTTAGGGTGCCTTACTCTGGAAAAGCTTGGTAGGCTAACCATTGCAGTATGCACTCTATACACTGGATGTGCAGTGCAGATGGTCGAAGGACGTTAAGAGAGTATGCTGGGAATACTGCGTCGTTTGGAAAGTGCTTGCCTAGCATTATCCTTTAATAATGAATTTTCTGCCGTTATTTATTTTTTACTTGTTGATGGGAAACATCGTCACTGACGGCTGCAAATCTGAGGCAACTTTTCCAGCTTATATCGCACCAAAAATGTGATTTATGGAGACAAGTTCTGATTACGTTCACGTAACTAATGTAAACTGGAATGAAATCACCCACCCACACACTCTCACATATACAGCCTATATAAATGCGCGTGCACACGTGCACACACACACACACACACACACATATAGTATACTGTATGTATGTATAATACATACTGTAGTATATAAGTATGCTATGTATGTGCTTATAGCCATACAAATTGGAACGAAAATTGATTTGACCTGACTGTGTCAGGTGTGATAAAAACGTCAGAGGGATCAGTCTCAGAATGATGAGGCGGGTAATGGGCCACTAAGGGGTGATATGGTCGTCTTCCTCTCTACTGAATGTGCTTGCAGCAGTCATTATCAACGGCATAAACTTGTATAAAAGGGGGGAGGGGTCCATTGCCTTCCCCTCCTCTCCATGCTGCTCCCTTCCATCCTCTGCCCTCCCAAGGCCTCGGTCGCCATACAGTGCCTTTGGTTCAATGTCAGGAATTTGTTTTTGTAATCCTGATATGTTGCCTCGGCAGTTCACTATAGGGCCTAAGGACGGCTCAAATCGTGTGAGAACGTCGTCGGTAAACTTGTACAGGGTGCCTGCGTCTTTGGCTGCAGTTTCGTAGTAGCCGACATAATATGTTTCTTTCACGATCAAGTCATTGCAGGCTTTTGTTTACACAGAAAATGCAAAGATGTAACAATAGTGTATTATACTGATGTTCTTGCTGGTGTGCAGTTGACAACAGTCCAGCTACATTTGTACCATTGTTCCTGTGTGCTATAGATGTTGCTCCTTGGTGACATTGTGATACATCATGCGGCCCATAGGAGTTTACGTCTACCTGTGTCGTTATCGTTGAGATATGGACGCCTGTATGGACGACAGAAAGATGACGACGAAATGGAGGAAAGCTGAGAGCTGACGGTGATGACGATGTCAGAGAGACAACAAGGCATCCCGTCTGACTCTGATGTACACAACGACTGACAGACTGACATTGTGGTAATCTGGTTGTTCACCGTCGCGTACCTCCACAATGAAGCATTGCATTAGTCGGGCCCTCGTTCTGGCACAGGTTCCTATGCAAATCTGTCCATGTCTCTGTTTCGCAAGCGGTTGAAGACCATTCTGTTCGACCATGGTCTTGTGTAATCAGGTCTGGAGCACTTCTGATGACTTTTCGTGTAGAGGCGCTATGTAATAATGATTACAATTCTTTATTCTTAATGACATTTAACATCCTTTAGGCCTGCGCAGAGATCGGTTTTGGTCATTTGAGTGGCGCTAAATAAATCATGTTAATAAATAAACAATTAACAGTCATCGTCGGGGTGGACAACTTCCAAAGTTTACAATCCACAGAAATTGAAATCGTTGACTCTCCCGATTTGTAGGGTAGCGTTGATTCAAGTAAAGGCGCACAGTCATTGATTTTCGATAGGGCCTAGGCCCAGATAATAATTAGCAAACAGTTTAATGACTACAGCACTTCAGATTTACACGCACGAATCTTTCAATGACATTCGTAACTCAAACTTCCAGGTTAGGACACGACAGAATACCTGAAGACAACAGTTTTCGTTCTCTCTTGACAATGCATGTGGGACCGTCTTTCACAGGCCCTTTCCCACCAAAGCAGAAGGCCAGATAAAGCTGGATAAACTGCGCGTCAGGCATTCGAATCGTATCCAGTCAGCTGAGGCACGTGATCACTGCGTCTCTGCTAGAAGCACCGAGTAACCACAAGCGCGTGATCAAATTGTAATTGTAAGTATAGGACAATTTATATAGCATCGTTGGTAGCACGCTACTTCTAGGATGCTTCGCACAAACACATGCACACTATCTACAGTCAGCGCAAAGGCTAAATCTCGGAGTTTTTACCTAGCAAGTAAAGTTTTAACTGTTTTTTTAATAAAAAAAAATGCTTTCAACGTCCTGTATCTGAGCAGGAAGGCTGTTCCAAGCACGTGGGCCAGCGACCCGAAAGGCCTGATCGTCCATTTTAGTTTTTGTTGCTGGCATAAAGACATCAGCGGACTTTGCTGATCGCAAACGCGACCTATTAGGGTCGTCGATATCGGCCTGATGTTGCCTGCGAGGTAACGTGGAGCGCAGTTGTTCAGACATTTGTGCACCATAGGCACCATCAAAGCGTGACCTATGTCTTCTATCTATCTATATCTTCGTTTATTAATTCAAACTGACAAGTACGCAGTAAGATTACATGATATATAGTAGTAACAGACGATAACAAGTTTTACAGGAGTCGAATTTAACCGTACGACAGCCATGCAAGGTGCCTATCTGTACTACTGCTCATTTTACAATCACCACCTGGGGACTGAAGGCTGAGTTAACGTTGTGGGGCTAGCGGGTATCGAACCCGCGTCCTTCTAATCTTCGTGCCAGCGTGTTACCATTCAACCATCTCATCGCCCCAGACGTGGCAGGGAGATACCGGACGATTCATCGATATGATTTATTCCGGATATTTCTATAGCGCCTCTCGAAGTCAACTACTACTCAGAGGCGCTCCCCGACTACAGCATTTGATACTGTGCCGGAATTTTCACGCCGAAGCGCCACGAGCCATTGCGAGTGAAGGACTTGCCCAAGGTCCGTATACGCAACCCTCCGGTCACAAGGCGTCGAACTTACCACTGAGCCACCACGCCCCACTGTCATAGACATTTCCAATGCAATGCACGCTTTAAACATGTTGATTAACCAGAGCAATATCATCTTCGTCCTTATTATCAGCATCATCACCGCCGCCAACACCCTCACCATAGTCATCATCATCATCATCGTCGTCGTCGTCGTCATAATCGCCGTCGTGGTCGTCATCTATAGAGGCGTGTTTTGCCAGGAACAATTAAGTAGACTTGAAGCGATCATACGCGTAAAAACCCGACAATTCATCTGTATGATGTCATCGACATTTCCAATGCAATGCACGCTTTTAGCTGCATGCAGCAGTGGGTCTATGGGTCCCTGGGCTACAGAAAAATACCCGCCAGAGGATGCCTGGCGTCTTGCACTGCAGACTCCGCAGAAGTCTGTGCTGCTGCCATCTATGCAAGTCTTTTTACGTCGGTTGCTTTGAGACCGTCTGTCCAATTAACTCAGCCATGGGAGACTTCAATCTCGACTTTGCCTCAACCACTATTCAATAACCCATCGTAGCTAGCGCTGTCTTTTTCCTTCACCATACGAGATTTTTCTATTGAAGCCTGCATTCTCCAGCAGACATTTTCCTTAGCCTACTATTGAAACAATTTTCTCTTGGGTGTAGAAGTAGCAGCAGCAGCAGCAGCAGCAGTAGTGGTAGTGGTGGTGGTAGTAGTAGTAGTAGTAGCAGTAGTAGTAGCAGTAGTGATAGCAGTAATAGTTTTTGTAATAGTCAGAGTGTGAGTAAAAGTAGCAGTCGTATGGGAGATGGAGTGGGCGTAGTGTGAGTAGCAGTGAGGACAATAGTAGTAGTAATTTTTTACTTATTATGGAGATTTGTAAATCTTGAAGGTTCATTTTAGGTGTAATGATAATAATGATAATAACGATGATGAAAACGAGAAATAACGAGAATGGGGAATATCGACGTGGATGATGATATTAATAATAATATTGATATTACTATTACTAGTGCCACTACAACTACCACTACTATCACTAACCACCACTACTACCATAACTTCTACTACTGCCACTACTATCACTACCAGCATTAATAGCACTACTACCACTGATAATAATAACAAAGACGACGACGACGACGACGATGATGATGATGATGAAAATAATAATAATGATTCATTAAAGTCATGATCATCACTATCAATAAAACATCTCTTTTAGCCTGTAATAATTATAATTACAAAATCTGAGTATGAAAAGATCGTTAGTGGATAAGAGGAGAGGAAGACATCGTTAATTACATAAGTGGGAAAACAAACGTCCATAAACGCCCACAGTGGCGCCATTGTTTACCGTCGAAGGTACTCAGGATAAATGAGGAAACGGAGATTTATAATCGGAGAAAAGAAAGAGAAAAAACCGTTAACCCACAGTATGAATCTGAGCCTGTCTCACTCCTGCAGAGTCGGATGCCTTTGGCCCTGCTACTCATTTACGGATGAATTCATGCACTCTGGTGTAAATTTCGCACATACGCAAGGTGAAATACTATAGTCTATAGCAAATCACTTCTTTCTATCAAATGGATTCACATGTTTATAATCTCTTGTAGAGTTAACTCTACAAGTTTCATATGCATATTTATATGCAGACATTTGTGTGTACACATTTATGTATGTGAATATATAGTCCGTGTTATCTGTGGATTTTACCAGAATTTGGAACCAAAACAATATAGCCGTCCATATTATGAGTCCGACTACTCGATATTCCAGGAATACGAAGAGAAAGAATAAGAAGGAGAGGGACAAAAAGAAGAAGGAGGAGAGGGATACAATGAAGGAGAAGGAGGAGAAGAAGTGCTTGAAGTGCAGAGATTATCAGAATTGTTTAAAGACACATGCCTGACCTTTGACAGTTCTTGTGAACGACGGAGAAATGCTTTTGGGAGGTCCTTTTCGGCGTTTTTGAGAGGTCCTTACAAATGCGCTCTATAAAGCCCAGACACAAACATACATACATACACACATACATACATACCTACATACAAACATAGGGAAACGCAAACCAGATTATTCATCGCCTGATGTGACTCTGATGCAAACTTTGAACAATGAATTGTTTCAATTTATTTGAAAATGCAGATCCGTTACACCGGGCCAGATACAATGCAACTGAACTCTTACGAGTTGTATATCTGGCATTTGCGGACTCTGAACCTTTACTACAGAATATACACAGACAAATTTCCCTGGCAGTGAAGCACACGTGTATTCTGTTTGGTCTACTTCTATAGACTTTGCTTATCCTCGTTTCAATCCACTAATGAATAAATACGTACGTGTATGTTGCATACAAGAAGGCACTGATATCGAAGCTAATGGCCTCCAAGATTACTCCCAATTCTACATTGTGACCATTGACGATTCACATGCGGGCCGGGGTCGAACCCAAGTCGTTGTGGTCAAAAACAGGCTTTTTAAACCGCTATACCACCGTTTCTTCTCTGGGACACACGTACGTCTGTGTATTAAGACTTAATATAGCGCATCTTAAGTCCCTCTCAAAAGCACTACACGCATTGCTAGTTTTAGTTGTTACAAATGATCGCATTTTAATGTAAGCAGAAAATGTATGCTTAACAGCGAGTTTCAAATAAAACACTGCGTAAATGCAGTGGAAGACTACCAGGAACACACGAAAAGGCGCGATGACCTCAAGTTGAACTCCTGAAGTGCACAACCTGTACATTCTGTAGAGCGCAATAATAACTGCCGACGTGGATGACTGCAAACCGACACACAGTGCTTCCGGAGTCTGCCAGGGGAAGTTCTAAAAGTGAGAACCGTCCCAGCAGGAGAATCCTGAACTTAATTCGCTCCGTAACAAGAAGTCAGTGTGTTATTTCTCGCTTATATTCCGGTGGTAGGAATTACTTCGGCTTGCAGGCCACAACACGGGGCCCAGTAGAAGATGATAAAATCGCAACTGGCATACCAGCAAGAATGGGATTGTAATCAAGGCGCGTAAGGATGAACTAGTGCTAAACTGAAGATTGCGCAGTGTGACTCATACCTGGCGCATCTGATCTAGCGGACTCTGTTGGACATCTGGGATTCTCTGTAAGGTTTCCTGCCACGATCAGCTGGCTTTTAAAATGTGATTAAGTTTTTAAGCAGAACTGTAAACCTTAGGATAAACGTCGAAGATGGCTTTGACTGGTCAGTATATGGCGGCAGTTGTGATTGGGTCGTATGCTGTTGCGAAGAACTGAGCAGTTCCTCAAAAGCGATGAAAACTGATTCAGGTTCCGCACATTTTCCAGATGGAAGGCTGCAACTCAATCGTCCTCAAATATAGAAGCAAGTCACAGCGAGGCGCACCTGCGATATGGAACCATGTTGGTTTTTGGCTTAATCTGTTGATATGGCAACATTCTATAGGCCAGAGGTTCCCAACCTGAAGTGCCCGCACCCTCAGGGAGCCGAGATGGCATTTCAGGGGGTGTGACAAAAGGGAAAGTATGTTACTGTTGTACTCTATGTATATTTTTTAATTGCTCAATTTATATTTGCATTTTATGCACTGAGTTAAAAGATTATTTTTTAGTTCAATTTGTTCATATGCAGTACTCTATGAGTGTATGTGGTTCAATCTGTGGTTTAAAAAACTAGAAATTCGACTTAGGCCTATTCATCTTCAAATGTGATATTACTTTTGTAGGGGTGCGAACATTAATCAAACATTTCCCAGGGGTGCAGGGCATAGAAAAGGTTGGGAACTCCTGTTCTAGGCGCTTGATGTCACGCATTAATATTTAGGGGTTGACAGCATAAGGTTGTGATAGATAACGTCTCCTGTCGTATATCTCGTCGATGGCAGACGCCAGACATTTGACACCAGGTATGCAATAAAAACACAATCTTCATCACTGCAGTACGTTGTACCTTTTGCCTTCACGGCTGAGCATCTTCAATGTCTCCGAGCGGTATACTCGTATGTAGGAGGATTGGAGGAGGACACAAACCTAGGTTCGAAAATTACAAATTGTATCCAGAAACTGTAGCGGAAAAATATCAGCGGAAATGTGACCAAGCACTTTCATCCAGAAAATATCCAAAGTAAAGCTAATTTTGTCCTAGAAACTTTCAGATAAACAGCCATAACCAATGCGCGAGAGAGCCACAACGCTTGCTGGTGCAAGTACGCAAACCTATAGCAAATAAATAAGAAAAGGTACGCATTTTCTATAGCGACCGTATTACCTCGACCCTGCTCATGTTTCAATGAACTTATCGGGTAAAATTCTTCACCTCTGCTGCCCGAGTGAATGAGTACCACTCTACTTAAGGACCCCGTGTACGAAACCGTGCTGTTCCAAGAATGGAGCCTCTGAAAGAAGCGATGGTCGGCAGGCACGTAACTAGGATTTTTCGTTTGGGGGGGCTTAAACCTTGAACATGGCAACATTTATACAGTGTTCATACGAATTTTAGCCGTAAGCATACAACGGCTTGACTTGTTTGGGGGCTTCAACTCCGTTTGGGGGGGCTTAAGCCCCCCAAGCCCAACGCTAGTTACGTCCCTGATGGTCGGTGGGAGAACAGGCATCCTCGCTCACAATGTATATATAAGGAAGCGACGGAGGCTGCAGTATATGCTCTGATGCCTAGAGCAGACAAAGTCTGTGAGAGTGCTCTGTCATATTCGTTTTCGACTGCATCTTTATTTCCAACATTCAGCTCTCGTGAAATTGTATTATGATTCGTAGTATATAAGCTTATATATATATATATTTATATCAACCGTGACGGCCTAAGGTACAACTTGCAGTGATGAAGACTGTTTTCATGGCGCATGATGTGGCTTTAATATTTACATATATGATACTACAGTTTGTAGCAAAGTATAATGTGCCTATGCATTCGGGTGACCCTTAGCCAAAACACTTAAAATTTAACTGTCACAACCGACCAATCTCTGCCCTATATATAAAACACACTGTGCAGCATATATTTTGAATTCGAAAAAGATTAACGGATAGATTTCGAACTCTTTTGGGCTTGCAGCGCTCTACAGCGCTGCTGTTGCCTGATCGAAATTAGGCACGTGTTCACCACTACTTAAAATAACTGTTGTATTTCAATAGACCAAAGATAGATATTTTACAAAACGTATTTAGTCGAGCAGTCTTTTGATTTATATTATTATTTCATCGGTTGATGCATACTGTAAATGGTAGAACGACATAACAATAATTCAAGGACGCTTTCAGGGCCACTGGTATAATGCTGGTCACAGGTCGATGGTCGCTAGTAAGCAAAGGCTGAATGCATATTAAATTCCACGATAACAACTGAGTTGAATTTGTTTTTTCATTTATCAGACACATGGAACTGATCATGGAAGAGCTTTATTCAAATTGAATTTAACCTCCAGTTTTAAACTTTAACTCCCATCGAATTTCAGTCAGTATCACTAGCACAATATCCAGTTGTGCAGTCCCCCTGCCAAGGTCTTTATAGTATAGACGGAAAACTGCTGAAGATGTTCACTGATGGTCTTTAGAGAAAAAGAAAACTGTTCCTTTCCTTTGGTTAAGGTTTTGCTAAAACCCTAATCGTGGACCATGTTTCTCGAGGAGCCATATTTAAATGACATAGATTACCAGACTATATCACACGACACATGGGAGTCTGAAATGCATTCCCCTCACAGGAGCACATCCAAGCAGCATAGCTGATATAATATATTACATGATGTGATATATGATATGATATGATATAACGTAATATAAAATAGCTGATAGTTACACAAATTCTGTGTAGTCATCACGGAGATGCTCGGCTTCCATCAGTGTGAATATGTCCACTCGAGAGCTGACCATTTTCCACTTCCACCAAGGTCTACATGTATGCTACTGGAAGTTGACGCGATCCACAAACTGCCGCTGGCCCTAGAATCTTTAAATATGATAACATCTGCACCCGTAGATAATGTGAGAGGCTTCTCGAAGGTAGTTCCAGAAAGCAACCCCATAGCGTAGTGGCAAGATACCACGAAAAGCAGTCCTTTTGTGACTTTTGTGCACCCAAGAGGTGACTGGCATCAGATGCGGTAACTGAAATTGTGAATAACAATGTTACAACAAGATTTGCCAAACATCACCCGTCCAGGAAAGGAAAAAGATAACTGCAGGTACCTGGGCTCTCCTGAAGACAAATTGGGTAAACTGAGTGGACGGCGCTCAGCTCCGACATTTATTTGATGACTACTGGGAACCGATGAAGACATCCCTAGAAAATCAAGTCGTCCAATGAATGGTTAATTGGACTGACGTGGAGAACTTTGCCCTCAGTTTTCTGGACACGTTTCGATTCAGCCTGCAGTATAATTAACATAAAAAAATATATGTAGGAGACTGAATATTAATCATCACAAAAAGTATTATGAAAACCTGGAAAGAATAACATATATTCTGGCATAATGCTAATTAATAACAGTAATCAGTATGTAACATTTACCAAAACCAGTGGTAACGCGTTTACACCAAGCGATAAACCCAAAGAACCCAGAAGAACATTCCATAAATACTGAACAAATGATAAAGTTTTGCATAGTATTTTTTTCATAATGGAACAATATGAGGAGGTGAGGGGATTAGAGTTTGAACTTTTCATTTACACGGGGCCACCGCTATACGTATGTACTGTCGCATATGGCCTACCTTGGCCCAGGTGAGAGACAGGTGTGTGGTCACTTAGGCGGGAAAAAGAGGACGTCTAGTGGCGTTGGGTGATGTTTAAGACAGGACGTTTGCTGTCTTCGGTCCGTGAAGACGTTCTGGGTCTTGTTCCATAGGGTTTATTCCACTGTTTTGCTCTTTGACACCTTTTGATGTTTTGACATTCTCTTTGGCTGAAGACTTCTTGTTGCTCTAAATTCTTAAATTCGTGTGCTGTCTCAGATTCTAGAGTTCATTTATGTTCCCTAGACCTGTAAATGTAACAATAGGCCTAATATTACATCAAACCTTTTAGTATTACATATATATATATATATATAATTCTGAGGAGGGAAATGGATCGAAGCTACTCTTCGGAACAAGCACCTGCCGAATTAGGCAGCAACCACCTGTACGCATTTGCTTGTTCTTGTCGTCTTCTTCGACGCTACTGCTATTCATCCTGCAATCGCAGCCTCTGTAGCCATGACGGTTGTCTCTTACAGCGACGAAACGTTTGCTGGCACGCAACTACCAGGTGCTTCTCTCTCCTTCATCCATCCACCCATTCCTTCAATTCTCTCTCCCTTCAACAGTAGCAGCATCAGAAGCCGATAAGCTGCGATATTGATCAGCGGAAGTTCCGTGGCGCCGAGCGACAACCAGTCTCTGTTGTCGACAAAAAGCGCCGATTCGCCGTGCATAGGGCTTCTGCTGCTGCGGACATCTGTCGTCGAGAACAACCACTTGGAACTGCGAAGAGCTTCTGCTGACATATATGTCGATGTGATTTAATGAGGCTTTTCAATGAAGAAGGTATGTCCATCAGTTGATCTGTAAAAATTCCTCTGGTGGCTAATTATATCTAATGATTTACCTCCAGTTGAAACCGTTGGATTTGCCGACTACCGTCGACAGAAGCGTGTACCTGTCTCTAAACTTACATTACCTCCTCGCATGAAAGACTGGCCTTTTCTGACCTATGCAAAATAGATTGAGGTTCGTTACTTTCTAACCAGGCATGCAGTTTTCATTGTTCCACTTCGAATATATGAGGCGGACTTGCTCGCCGTTGTTTGCATTAGTCATAGTCACGCACCCAGCGTTACTAAGAACTGTTAAAAGGCGCTATATTAAATGTGCTGATATATTATTTACAACCTGCAAGTTAAGTAAAGTCGAAAAGTTCAGCAAATTCTATACAAGTTCCTTAAATTCTTTAAGTTCAGTAAACACTAAACGTTTACTAAATTCTGTAATAGCTTTGATTAGCCATAGTTAGGCCTACCTTTGTTGACGATCGAAGTCCCAACTGCCCAAACAGGAAGACAAAAGGTTGCCCAGCCATAGTATATATAGTATATATAGCAGACAATGAGAAATTCCAGGAATACGATTGAATACAGTATTACAATGCAATGCCATTGTAATACAACATAACACAATTGAATTCAGAATACAATAGAATAACACGGCGCTATTAAATCCGTCATTTGCAACCAAAATAAAGACCGTAATTAGGTCAGGCAGCCGTTTGTAAATGAGCTCAAAATCGATTAACAGTGCTATTAAACTTCCAGAGACAGAAAAGCTAATGAGAAACGATTTTATGACCACGGCAAGTATTTCAATAGCAATTAGTATGGCGCCATTTCCCGCAGAGTCGGCTGATGGGAAACTATCTAGGGTCTAATTAGCTCATCTCGATGACTCCATGGCACACCAGAGAGAAGCTGAGAAGGCATGCGAGACTTGGAGGGAGCGCCATCAGCAAAAACAGGTTCGACCAGTGTGAGTAACAAATCGAAATATCAAATCATTTCATCGGAGGTATTTTTACATTTAGTTCATGAATTATTTAATCTATACGTACAACTGTATGTGTGCCAACCTGTCTGGTTGACTTCTTGTCTGCTGTCTGCCTGCCTTTCTGGTTCTAGTTGACTGCATATCCGTTTGTCTGCCTGTCTGTCTGTTTATATATACCAGTCTGCCAACGCTTATAATTATCCCCTATTTACTTGAAGTGCAACGGATGTAAAGGATTTGCTGTGAAGGCCTAATTTAGTGAACCGAATTAAAGGAGAAAGAACTGAGAAAGCGAAAAAACACGTATTACTGTTTTCCAGCTGCTTAGAACGATGGATCATTTAAAGCTTGTCTTTTCTAGTTTCTTGATGCGGAGTGCCCGTGTTCTTCCTCATCAGGACCTCGTAAACTTTAATGCCGGAGGCTTTCTTCACGATTGCCATTTTATCACTAGATTTAACTAATCTATAGCCTAGTTGCGGCTTCTTTCGAGGTTTCGCGTCCAGGTGCTGGGGCTTAAAGAAACAACCGAAACCCTGATAATCATAATTAGGATCAATGGCGGATGCAGAACTGAAGCCATAGCACAAGCGATGCTAATATGGTCTAGCAATAGTTATGCTTATGTGGATGACAATCCAATAAGTTTATGTGGCCGACGCATTACTCTACGGCAAGTGACTATAATGTGAATTATCGTATTGTGTCGTATAATCTATGAGAACTTACATATATATTCTGTTCAATCGTCTGAAGACAAGATTACTGATCATGAAGTCGTATATGAACACAAGAAGACTGACCCCTGAACATAATACTACTGACCTTGAACGTAAGACTATTGACCTTGGACACTTCATTATTGAACTTGAACACAAGACTACTGACCTCAAACATAGTATCACTGACCTTGTAAGCAAGACTACTGAGAAAGAATATAACACGACCTTGAACATGAAAGTACTGACCTTAACATAAGACTTGAACAAACCAGTAATAATCTTGAAGTCTACTGACCTCGAACCAGGGCTAACGACTCTAGAGTCTGCCGACAAAGCTTTCACAACTTTTTTCCGTAAGTCGAAAATAATTGATGTAGTCTAATTTTGGTTTTTGCGGTTTTGCCGAGGATGGCGAACATTCTGACTGGTGTCTGCCTCGGTAAAGTCTCGAGGAGCTTTCATGATCACATCCCTACGTAAATGTTACTATCGTGCTACTTTGTTCTTGTAGTAGGCCTAATGCTTGCATACAATTGTAATCGTTTACGTTTAGATAAATTTATATTCGATTAGGTGCCCATGAACATAGACGTTGACATTTATGTGGACGCAGCTGCAGGATCAGTCCTTCCAATATTTGTGCTGCAGTAGACTTAGCATGAGCTGATTCATTCCAACATTAAATCAGTTAATTCCATGGCTAAAGATGAGTAAGTAACTTCTCGGACAAAATCTGTCATCTGCAGAGCGAATGTAATTACCGTTAGAGTGAACATGAACGGGAGAGAGGAGAAGAAACAGAATGTCTACTACTTGACTCACCCCATCATCATCGATATGTTCTTAGTCTAATTCGCATAAGATTAGATTCGCCTAGATTGGATGAGATTAGGTTAGATCTATCAGGGCTCACCAGGCAGATCTGCTAGATCCTGACAATGAGCTTATCGCACGGTACACTCTGGAGTCAGGCTTGTCCAACGCACGAACGCTGGCCATAGCCTGGCCTCCCGACGGTGTTCACCCAGTCCGCCGAACCTTTCTAAGTTGAGTCGTTTTAAATCAAGTTTACTAACAGTACAGTGGTTGAGCCAGCAGTTGTCATTTTTCATTGATTTGACTAAATATTTATCTGACATATCTGCTATAATAGGAACGGATCAGGTTGTTAACAAAGTATAGAGGGAATGAGTAAAACTATTAACTTCATTCCCTCCGATGTGGCAGGTTATTCAGAAACAGATGAGCCTGAATGAAGTAGGGTGTATATTTTCCAGTACTTTCTACCAGGTCTGCCGAAACCTTTTGGCTGAAAATATACGCGGATTACAAACAGCTACAATAGGAAGCTGTCTTGAGCATAGAAGCTCCACTTAAAACTGATCGAGCTGTTGCTCCAACAACAGTACAACTGAAACTTTTTTGAGATTCCAAATAAAAGTTACACGAAGAAAACATTATTATATTTCCATAGGCTTTCTATCAAACCGCACGCTTAAGTTTCTTTCACTGGCTGGCAAAACATCAGTATATAGTGAGCAATGCTAAAAAAATTAAGACACAAATCAATATCATTCTTCTAACCAGTCTTGTTGTCAAGACCTTAAACCTCAAGACCAAGATCAAGGCAGTGTTATTTAAGTCTCAGTTAACTTGTCAGTTTCAGTTATAGTTTTAGTTTTGCTAAAACTTTCCAGTTTAGTTTTAGTTATAGTTTTCAAATCTTTTCAGTTTTAGTTTTAGTTTCAGTTTTCAAAACTTTCGAGTTTTAATTTAGTTTTGTGCGCATTCCACAGAAGCAAATGAATTTCAATTTTTTATTAATGACATTCTTTCATTTTTATTAGCCTTCATGGTCAAATCACATCATTGATGATTGACTGCATTTGAAAAAAGGCTTATAGTCTAGGCTTGGAATTTAAAAAAGTCTCTAGAAATGACTGTAAGAAGCAAATCATAACAATTTGCTACTAGGTGTTTCTAGACTAATTTGACCCTGCTGAAAACGAAAATTGCAGTTAGCAAGCTGGAGTTTTAATGGTTGCATGGGAAAATAAGATGGCGACCAAAATGGCTCCAACGCCATCCTCATCAGGATGGAGTGTGATGAAGAAGGTGTTCACGCACCAGTGTGGTCTACAAACGATCCTGTGCCACAGTCGTGTATAGAGTTTGTCTACTGTAAATCAGGCAAAGTTGATAAGTGTTGCACCAAGCGCTGCTCCTGTCAAAGTGCGAACTTGCCATGTAAACATAGGCCTATGTGCAATTGCATTGACTGCAACAATGCTTGAAATAGGTGGAGTCTATATCAGTCAAGTCATGAACATAAATATTGCATACGTAATGTATAAAATGGTTCAACTGCAATCACAAGATATAAAAAATTTCATGTTTTTGACCAAGAAAACACTACTCCAGACCGGCTGCCATTTTGTCCGCCATTTTGTTTTATAGCCATTTGAAGACGTTGGCCGCCATTTTGGCCGTCATTTTCTTTTGCAGCAGTGCTACATATGTGTCTTTAATTCCATAACATTCCTTGATTCGGAAAATGTTAATTTAGATTCTAACATCATGTTTCCATCGCATACATAACTTAACTCATAGCCATATGAAGATACGGGCCACCATTTTGGCCGCCATCTTGTTTTACCATTCAACCGCTAAAAATCCAGCTTGCTAACCGCGATTTTTCGTTTTCAGCAGGCTCAAATTAGTCTAGAAACACCCAGTAGCAAATTCAAATTGTTACATGATTTCCTTCTAACAAGGTCATTTTGAGATTCCAAGCCTAGTCTATTACCCCTAATGAGAAATCTAACAGAGAAAGGACTCAAACGGATGTTTGCTTAACCGATATTGCTTACAGACATGTACACCGATCAGTATGTGCGCCGCTAACTGTTGCAGACATGTCTGCCACTCGGTCTGTGCGCCACACAAGAAAAAATTATTCAGTTTTCAACTTTCAAGTTTAGTTTTAGTTGTAGTTTTGTACTTTTCAGTTTAGTTTTAGTTTCAGTTTTCAGAACTTTTCAGTTTTAGTTTTAGTTTCAGTTAACTAAATTAGAACTTTTCAGTTAACTTAAAGTCACTTTCAGTTTTAGTTAACTTAAATAACACTGGATCAAGGCCAAGACTTTGAACCTCAAGGCCAAGACAAAGACCATTTACAAAAGGCTGCCTTAGCAAGAATTTTACTCGACGTCTGATTTGACATGCTAGAACGCTAGCCACTAGATTATTATGCACCCCAACTAAGAAGAAATTGCAATAATGTATAGAAAAGAAAAACTGTAAGCAATACAAATGTAAAGAATGAGTTCGTGAGAATTTATAGTCAGTTCCACACGAAAAATCCAATTAAGTTTCAGGTAACAACTCATGTAAACTTTCCTTCACATCACACTGTTTCTCAGCAAGAATTTGCATTGTTTGCCAGTGTTCGTAATCTAAGGCTTAGGCCTACCGACTGCAAATGAAAAAAAAACTGGCATAAACCCGCTGGTATTCAAGGTCGAACAAATGGTACGAGACAAGCAGGTGCTGGGGTGGCACTCAAAATGTCAGCATTTGGCACTTCGATGGCCGCCTATGTTGAGTAATGACTCGGTGTCGGCTGTCTCCAAAGACTGCGCATAGGCGTTGTCTGAACATTATGTCTTGCAGCGAGGTGCGAACCCAATTATTTCAATAGTCAGCCAAGATCTATTGCTGTCTTTGCGATGGAGTTAGAAAACACCAGTGCTTTTTTCTAGAAAAAAGATTCCGAAACTGAACAATTATGGAAGGACTAAATCGAGGGCGAAGCCTGAGAAAAACCTAGGAGTTCGGTTTGGAGAGGGGTCTCGATGAGACCTTCTCCAAGAAAATTTTGACGTCACATTAAATTATAATAACTAAAATTTTTTTTAAATAACTAAATTATCTTAATAGCTGAAAAAGGTGTCGGAACGCACTGGAAAATGCCAACTTGCTTCTTGCGATTTCCAGTGCTGAGCACATAACCCTTTTTTAGCATCCAGTTTGAACGTTTGAGTAAGGCGATCTTAATTATTAAATGTTCGTTAAATCAAAATTCAATATCACATAAAGCGTTCTGAAAAATTTTACATTGAGCCATGGCGAAGTAGTCAGTACGGAAATGGTTTCAAGCAATGAACAAAGATCCGAGCGAAGCAATAGGCCTATATATAAACACCACGCACGTGGCACTAACAATTCGAAAAGTTTAGAATTACCGCTAAAAATAACCATTAAAAGTGAAAGTACGTTGATGAATATGAAAACTCGCACTCAAAATACGCTGGATTGTCAATGGAAAGTCTCCTTGATAACGAAAATCTGGCAAATTTCGAGCAATGGTATTTTAAAGAAACACCACAAAACAAAAGGGAGCCTGTAAAGTTCTCCAGATGACTCGCGGACGAGGAGATATTGATTCCATTTATGGCATCGTGACTGGTTTTTCATTGAAGGTTTGAGCACGCCCTGCATTGTGATCCTAGCCAGTAGTTCTGCGTCCTCTTCGGGTGGAGTCGATTAGAAGTCATCCATGACTGCACTTCTGCTACAATATCCTGCGCTGACGACACACAGGCAAATGCGTCAGAGGGGTTGTAGGCTCCATACAACTGAATATCGTCGGCGTATTAGTGTGGTCCTACTTCTTTTAACGTATTTCATTCCCTTCTCATGTATGCAAGTACGTGTGTACCTAGACACTTTTCAAGTACCTTAGATGAGCGCTGCATGTGTCAGAATATTAAAGTCATTCAGAACAAGAGTTAATTCTCCACGGCAAGTTCGAAACGGGCTAATTGCCTGTCATTACCGTAAACCGAAGAATCAAAAATGTTGTTCTTACAAGATACAAGAGAATCACGTGACAACACATAGATTTCGACTGTGATATTTTGCAGTTATTATGTAACGTTTTAAATTTGACTAATAGGCTTTTGGCACTGCGGTTATAGAGATTAATCAAGTCATAGTCGGACACGTAGAAAATCTGCTAATCCTAAATTGAACGTACGTGTTATATATACATTGTTAAAACCACGTTTAAATGGCGAACAAACGTGCTGATTTTTCGGCAAACCAGGGATAATAGGCCTATACGGAACGCTTGAAATGTGCTGCCGGACGCGTCCAGTGTCTTCGAGATTTACAGTGAAATAGTGTCATGATCATGAAGATGAAATTGTAAAGCAGTGAATTTAACTACGGCACCGTTAACAGCAGCGCTATAGAAATCTTAAGTCCTGAGATTAATACAGAGCAATGGATATGGTGCTTGAGTTGAACGGCGTTTCGTACAGTTGGAAGACGTCAAGTCAGAAGGACAAAATATAGTTGACTGTGAATGTCATGTATATGGGTAGAAAGGTCAAAGGGGATGTGTGAAAGCAATGGCTTTATCTACAAAATAATGGGGGAGGGAGCGCTTCAGTTAGGATAGGTATGCCCGACTAAGCAATACAAACAACCAAACTCAGACGCACATAGACACACGTATGCATGCAGACAGGCAAACATACTTAAAGAACCAGACACATGGACAGACAGGTACACAGACAGACACGGACAAACTCAAGCATACAGACAGTCAGAGATGTATTTGATATTGACGTTTGGCGGTGGGAACGCCAGCCTCTTCTTCAATGGCTGTTCTTAGGATCGATGAATAGTTTATATACCGACGACAGATGTACAATGGGAGAACAGACAAGAACAATTCGGAAGTAATCGGATAAACATTACGAGAGGAGGTCTACTCGTGTAAGTAAGTGCCGTGGGTACCATCATCAGGTGCTTTATGTATATCGTCGTCATAATTATATCATGCATACATACATGACTTTACATGTATCTATCATGCTCACATATACGGTGCATACTATGTGTGGGTGAGCAAGCGGCAAAGCATCAGCATCATGCTCTACAAAAATATATATATATACATATATAGACCCTACATAATTATATATATATTATACATCATATCATGTGCAAATGAGAAAGTATACAGTAGCTGCAACCATCTTGTTCCACATACATATCTTCATCGATTGGGCTATAGTCATACTGCCATCGGCTGGGCTGTAGTCACATTGTCATTGATTGGCTCTAGTCACATCGTCATCGACTGGGTTGTAGTCATATCGTCATCGACTGGGCTTTAGTAAGGCTGTAGACATGGCAGTGATATAATTATCAGGCCTTATAACGGGAGTTCGTGAGTCGTGACGCTCCGCAGCATTCGTCAACTATCAATGCGTTTTATCAAACTAATTAAAATCTGTTAACAGCAGGCACCTGCCAGCAAGGGCGTATTTTGCCTCACAAAGTGGTAGTGACCAATCCCTTCCTCCCTTCCCTTTCTTTTGCATATCATTTTCCCTTTCCAAAATAACGCTGTCATGTCGCAATAAATATTCCAGCACAGGGCCAAAAAGTGGCTATGACTGTCACCACCACTTTAAAAGTGGCTACGATTGTCACCAGAACTTTTAAAAGTGGCGATGACTGTCACTACCACTTTTAAAAGTGGTGGTGACTGGACACCATTGTCACCTTACTAAGTTACGCCTATGCCTGCCAAGAAGATATAGGTTGTCTTATATACACCACAGCCACTGTAGCCTAGAAGTCCGTGATCTTTACATCGAAATGATATGGAAGTGATAGCTTTTACAAATACTGATACACTTAACAATGACCCAAAACCTGGCGATACATGTACATTGTACAAGGTGGCTTACGCAGTATTGTGGAGTAATGTTTTACCTTGCTTTCTCCTATTGTAGTTGTTTCTACTGCAGTAGTTGTAGTTGTTATTATTATTATTATTATTATTATTATTATTATTATTTTTATTTTTATTATTATTATTATTATTATTATTATTATTATTATTATTATTATTATTATTATTATTATTATTATTATTATCATTATCATTATTATTTTTTTTGTCCGGAATGGCCCTATTCGTCTGTTTCTTGGCTGGCGAAAGTGCCCCTAAAAGCTATTATTATTATTATTATTATTATTATTATTATTATTATTATTATTATTATTATTATTATTATTATTATTATTATTATTATTATTATTATTATTATTATTATTAGGCCCCTATTATTATTATTATTATTATTATTATTATTATTATTATTATTATTATTATTCTTATTATTATTATTGTTGTTGTTGTTGTTGTTGTTGTTATTATTATTATCATCATCATCATCATCATCATCATTATTATTATTATTATTATTATTATTATTATTATTATTATTATTATTATTATTATTATTATTATTATTATAGACCTAAATATTATTAATCTGAAACTGTTATATTTCTTTGATCGCGGGAAGCGATTTGGTAAAAGAACCGCTGAAAGCCACAGCATTGAACCGCTGGACAGTCACCGACAGTTGTTGAAACAGGAAACTGGTCTCTCGGGCTTCGCCTGTGATCTGAGTGAGGTGGCGGCCAATGTCTGCAATGAGAGCAAGGCCTCTGTTGTTGATGGGGCCAAGCGTTTCCATGGCCAGCGGGACGAAGAAATGAGTGTGAAGGAGCGCGTTGTATTTTGCGTTCTTTCTGCTGTCAGCAAGCTCGGCAGCCGCTCCGGCTTATTATTATTATTATTATTATTATTATTATTATTATTATTATTATTATTATTATTATTATTATTATCATTATTATTATTATTATCATATCATCATCGCATGCTGATGATATGATCGTGTTGCCTGGATCCTGGATTCCTGGATCAATTGTAGAGACATATGAGAGAAAAGGAGATGCATTGCGGATACTAAAAGCGATCGACAGAGATAAAGATACACTCAACGACTGTGATCAACGCTCTCAAACACCCTCGGCCTCTCTAGAAAGAACTGAGATAAAATTCCACGCAACCGTCATTCAGCATCACAGATTTTCTAGAATTTATGTGCGAAAAAAATCGCCTCGATCCGTCGCTCTACTGAATGTGCTTTACTGCCGACCTTTCTTTCTCTCAACCGATTACAGAATGATGTCGTAACTAGTGCTTATCTCTATCGTAAACCTGCGTCAGTCGCTTTTGTCGTCACCTTCGATGTTATGTGAATTTCAGCCTCTGCCATAATTTCTAATTAAGGACTTTGCGGATGAAGTTTATCGCTTTAATTAACAATTGTTATGTAATGCTGCTCTGGGTGAGGGGTCGCTTCCCGGTTCTCCGAAACGGGCTGTTATTTTGCCTTCCCATAGGCACTGCGGTCTTGATGTCCGTGGCATGGTTAATTATCAACATATTTCAACTTATCTCTCTTGTCGAAGATAGTTGAGAGACATGTGTCACTGCAACTCACAGGTTACTTGAGATAAACTCCATTCAAAGAAAGCAACAATCAGAAAGTTTCATTAACCGCTTGGTCCGTTTTAATATGCACTCTGTTTGACATTGGGGCGGGGGGGGGACTGTTGACATGTGACCTTCTTCGTCCTTTGTGACGTGAGTGCGGCCTTTAACAATGTTGACAGCGGCATTCTCCCATGCAAAGCACTTTGCAAACTCGTTCGGTCTCGTGGGTCGTGCTCTCTCTCTTCGGTTGTTTTGTTACCTCTCTGGTCGTACTCAGCTGTTGGTTTGGTTCTACACGGTCTGACTGGTCCATGATCTCACTTGGTCTCACTTGGTCACACTTGATCACACTTGGTCTCCCTTGGTCTCCCACGGTGTTTCATCCTATAGGGCCCTTACTCTATATTTTCTACACCGTTGATTTAAGCCAGCTCCTTTTTTCTTTTGGAGTAGCGGCTCATCAGTTTGTAGATGACATCCACATACGCGCTCATGGTCCAGCTGTAGAAGCTATCTCCTTAGTGGAGAAAATGCTTCAGACATCGGAGGCTCTCTGCGCCTTCGACTGAGCTCCGGGAAAACCCAGTTCATCTGGCTCGGTATATAGCCGTAAAATCGATCTGCCTAATATGCAACATCGTTCCCTTGGAATTTCTTTTTTTACTACTATGCGTGATTTCGGTTTGACCTTTGACCGGGAATTTTTGGAGGAGTATGTCGTCTTGTCAAACGTGCTTTTATCGCCTGCGCCAGATTCGCACAACACGCCGTACGCTAACAACCGAAGCCGCCACGACCCTAATTCAATGCAAGCATTCATATGCACAAGAGTTGATTAGGGCAACGCTATCTATGTAGAGACTCTTTCCCGTATTAACCAACTGCAGTCTATCTTAAACGCTGCGGCCCGTCTGATTGAAGTTGGAGGTATAGGCCCTACTTAAGTTTTTGGCATATATCTAGCTTCGTGCGGGAGGAATTGCACTGGTTGCCGATGCACAAACGCATTGAGTTTAAGACCTTACTGCTTAAGCGTAATTGCCTGGGAGCTGTGTTCCTTCTTATCTCAATGAGTTCTGTAACTCGGTCTCATCCATTCCTGTCCATAGATCTCTTCACTCTGCTGCACAGGATGACCTGGTTGTTCCTCCAGCCAGAACATCTACAGCACTGCAGCTTAGAAGCTTCGCTGTGGTAGGTCCAGCTTTCTGTAATAGGAGGTTACTAAGCATCAGATTCTGATAAGCTCCTTGGTCTTTCTTTACCTCTAATAAGCAAGCGCTTGAAGCCATTCTGTTCAATGTGCCAATCAGCTTTGCAAAACAATCTAGTCAGTCTATGGGTTTATCAATCTGTTCATTTGTGCCAATCCATTTACCAGGAGCTCCTTGTCGTCTTACATACACAAACACACACACACACACACACACACACACACACAATTATATATGGTCTGTTTCTTGCTTATCTTAAAACTGTACTATATATATGAGCGTGCTGGTATCGGGAGCGCCTGTTAGTAGTTCCCTTGAAGGGGCGCTATATAAATCCTCGAATGAACAAATGAATGAATATATATATATATATATATATATATATATATATATATATATATATATATATATATATATATATATATATATATATATATATGCAGACAATACGCATTCAAGTAGCCTACATAGGCTAAATTCCCTGCACTCTTAAATTTGCCAAGTTATGTCAGCCGAATCCGCGGACAAAAGAACTAAAATTCATAGGTAAAAATTAGCTTCCTAAGCCTTGATCTGTTCCACGTAAATCTTCATGGTTATCCGAATGTAGGTAATTTGCCTTAAAATATCAAGCCTATTCTTCTTTGAATGCTGCTGGTGATTTGAATTAGCACGCCTGTGGTTCACCTACAGAAATTGCCTTATATAGATTGGCGCATACAGACAGCGGCTGCGATAGTTCGCTTATTTCAAGTCAATGCTTCCGAGCGGCGAATACGCGCGCGTTCATTGATCACCTCATGCTCAGTTCAGCCAACTTAGCACGACTATTAAGACCTGATCTGCGCGCTGTAGCTACAACTTTGGCCGCATAAGTAAATATTCATTATGCGAACTGGGCCTGTCAATGATGTATAGCGGAATCTTGTTTGATCTCTGTAGCTGCAACTTTGGCTGCCTATGTTAATATTCATTATGCGAACTGGGCCTGTCAATGATGTATAGCGGAATCTTGTTTGATCTCTGTAGCTGCAACTTTGGTTGCCTGTGTTAATATTCATTATGCGAACTGGGCCTGTCAATGATGTATAGCGGAATCTTGTTTGATCTCTGTAGCTGCAACTTTGACTGCCTATGTTAATATTCATTATGCGAACTGGGCCTGTCAATGATGTATAGCGGAATCTTGTTTGATCTCTGTAGCTGCAACTTTGGCTGCCTATATAAATATTCATTATGCGAACTACGGGCAAATATGGGATAGTGAACACTACATTGAACTAACGAGACGCATATGTGCCTGTATAGCTGGATTAACTTATTCATAGTATATGTAGCTAGCCTATATTGTTACATCGGCATCGTTTCAGAAGTGGCAGCTTTCTTCACATAGTTCATTCGTTCATTCATTCTCGAAATTTATATAGCACCTCTTGAAAAAAACCTACTCAGAGGTCTCTACAATTAAACTTATTCATATTTGATGAAGCTTGCTACTTATAGTTAGATCAGAATGTTATCATGAATGGCAGATGAAAACTTGTCATGTGAAATATTGCATAACGTGAAAACATTTAACGTTAAGTGAGAGTTCATATGTGATGTCAAATGGAACTGTAAAATGTAAATATTATCCCACATTAAGACAGGGTTGCCAGTCTTTGAACGAAATGAAACCGAGTTTTCCCCGAGTTGAAAAAATTTCAAGTTTGGCCAAGAATCGGTTTTTCAACTGAAAAAATACATTATGTTGTTAAAACAAACTAGCATTTTTATTTCTTATTTAACTTAATACTTTAATATGGGACTTCAATTGCTGCAATGAACTTTCTTACGATGATTATTCAGGCTAAAAATATTGTTTCATGGAATGGTAATATTGTAAGGATTGCATTATATTGAACTAACAAGTTTAAACTTTATTATACTGAACATAGGTGTTCATACTTTTGCAGAAAACACGAGACATGACTAAAGTGCTTGCCAAAAACTACAAATGTCCCAGACTAAAACTTCCATGAATTTTCCAACACTTTAACATAACAAATAAATGTAACTTCAATACACTTCAAATGTCTAGAGCATGCACACAAAATTTTCTTAAGTAAATAAACGATTATTGTCAGGATTGTTTGATTTTGATAGTTCTTAATAAGAAATGTTTAAATTAAGAGATACAATGCAAATCGGCCAACAACTGCAGCACTTTTATTCCGCTTTTGTCCTGGTTTGTTCCGCTTTTGTCCTGGTTTGTTCCGCTTTTGTCCATACACCACCCTCTGCAGGAATAGCTAAGCTGACTTTGCAGCATCAGGAAATTTGACATAAAAAAAGTCTTCAAGCATGTGCACTGCAGTCATCGCATTAGACACTCCAAAATAAACATTGACATCAAAAACCAAAAAAGTCTTCAAGCATGTCCACTGCAGTCATGGCATTGGACACTGGTTGGCACACCGCAACTAGGAACAGATGAATACGTTGGAGAAGAAAATAACAAATAAAATTAAACTAATGTACTAGTTCTTGACAAAATTTAGCTATTGGGGCTTAATAGATTGCATTATATAGAACTCTCGGTATATTATAGTTCTCATCGTCTTGGGGTGGAAGTTCGAATGGGTGGACGCGGGGTCTGAAGCCTCGGCAACGGTTGGCAATAGGTGGAAAAAACTGCGAAGAACATGAGAGCCATTCCAGACCACTGCCTGGAGCAGGCCTCCATGTGCCCGCTTGACCCGCTCCGTAACAGTTGGTGAACCTTCTGGCAGGTATCCCAGTCGCCTCGTTCAGGCAAGGAATCGTTCTAATCGCCGACGCTCCAGCAAAGCCCCACCAGGCCGATACTGCGCATAGGAGTCGGCCAACCGTGGTGGCCTTCGTAACCAAATATATCGCTTCAGGGCGTAGACCCTGTGCTCTAAGGATGCGCAACGCATAGAGGGAACTAGCACAGGCTCAAAGAATCTCATCGACGTGGGAGGTGGCTCTCAGGTCGCTGGTGATGGTAACTCCGAGGATCTTCATTTTTTCAACACATCTGACTTCATCCAGTGGTGGTGGTGGTAGGTGAACTTGTCCTCGTCTGGTTATCGGCCTTCTCCTTGATGTACTGAGACATATTTAAACCAGGCTGTTAAAATAAATGCAAGAAAAACAAAAATTACTATTTTGCTTTCATAGAAATAAACATAGCGTTCAAACGTAAGCAATCAGTAACACATAAATAAAGAAAAGTGCATGCTTTCAAATTCACACCACCCAGAGCAGGCAGTAAATATATTCTTTATTACACCATATCAAACGCACAATGGGACATTAGCTAGAAGCACTGATTGTACTGTTTTGCATTTCAAAGCTTAAAAAGCGCCTCTACTCAGTGCCCACCAATCAGACGCACTGAAAATGTGAAAATAGAAACTGGAATAAAAGAAACTTTTAGAACAAAGAAAATCTGTGGCAGGACCACCAGATAGTAGTGCAGCCCGAACCGCAGGAGAAAGCGGATTCCACAATGAAGCGTCTCTATCCAGTGCTCACCAATCAGAGGCACTCCCAGTGTGGAAGTCCTCTGGAATAAAGGCAAGTTTTAGGACAGAAAAGCTGAGACGGCCAGAAGGGTTCATACATTTAGTATCAGTGGCTGCGCCAGACAGTTTTTGTAACCAGGGCATAGCCAGGGCAGTCATACAAGTAACCAAAGCAGAGGGCGATTTATGGAGAGCGCGGTAGCGCGAGCTTAAATGCTTGCCATAAATCGCCCCAGCACCATTATGTCTATAGTCAGGTCAGATGGGTGAAGCCCCCCGGAAGCTGAACGCTTCTTGACATTTGTAAAACAAATTTTAACATTGCAGTGAATTAAGTGAATTCATATCTCTGGATATAACAAATATGCCCAAAAAAATTCTGGACAGGGCAAAAATTCTGGCAGGGCATCGACCATCGCAGGCTTTTTTACCAGGGCGTTTGCCCTGGCTCGCCCTGGTTTAGCGCCGCCTGTGTTTAGTCTGTATGCAGAAATCCGGAAAATTTAACCCCTCCTCTCTCCCTGCATGCATGTGTACTTTTTTATGCCCCCACCTCCGTAGGTACGCTTGATGCACTCCCAGCAGTATTTGTCTGATAGCAGATTGTAGAGGAAAGAGGGGCTATGATTGTAAAAAATAGAATAAAATGATAAAATGAGTTAAGTTAATAAATAAATTGAACTCGCGATCTTTGGGTTGACTCGTTGAGAGTCCAGCACCCTACTTCTAGGCCAGTGTGGGTCTACATGGTAAATGCAGTGATGAAGACCAGTTATAGAGTTCTTAACTTCTTAACATTGACACTAAAATTATAAATACACAGCATTTTTTTAAATAATTAAATCAAAAAGTAGCAGTAAATAATAAAAACCTTCTGCACATCAATGAAGTAAAGTAGTTCATGGACTCTGATACAAGAGGCTTCCAAAATGAACGCCTCTTGCCTTTGCCGCTGGATGTATCGGGCAACAAAGAAGGCAGAAGACTCAAGGCAATGGCGATAACGTGTCTAAAAATATAATGAGCAAATATTATGACAAAAAATATGTGCACTAGCAATGATACCATACCTGTACTCGTTTCAAACCTTGATAGGGCATTAAGGCACATCAGCATCTTGAAAGGTTATTTAGTAGGATTTGAACTTTCAACCTTTTGGATTTCAGCCCCAACCAATAAACCACCAGTACTCCACGGGTCCACCAAACCTGTACTGACGTGTACCATAGTGTACACTGGTACAAAATTAAGTTAGTATAGCATGCTCGAACATAGTGCAGGGCCTACTATCCCCCCTGTAAGCTGGAAGCAATCCCCCTACGGTAAGCTCCATTCCCTACCTCCTCTTCCCTACCTTCCGTCCCACCCATTCTCCCCTAAACCCCTCCTCTTCCCTCTCCCTTATCCCCCCTTTCCCCTCCTTTTCTTCTACCCCTTTTCCCCCTTCCCCTCCCTTTTCCTCTCCTCTTCCTTCCCCACCCCTTATCCCCCTCTACTTCCCCCATCCTCTACCATTCCCTTCCCTCCCTTCCCCTTGAAGTTGGGGTCCGGGGTCCTCCCTCCGAAAAAAATTGGATTTCTATGTTGCCATAGGTGAGTTTTAGCACATTTTTGGAGAAAAAACTGATTTTGGAAAACATTTTAGTTCAAATGAACTCAGGGGCTTCTATCCCTATACAGGGCGTGCGCAAGCTGAGCCCAGTGAAAAACAGGGGGGAAGTATTTCTTTTCAATTTTTATCACACTCCCTACAAGTTACAGAGTCTTTGCTCACAGTTCTCTGCAGGGCCTACTACGTAGGGGGTGGGGGGGAAGGAGCAGACTGCTTCAAATTTGTGTCAGAGGGAAAGCCCTCCCCCAGTTAAATGGATGTTTCTGTTCCACTGACAGTACTGACTCAGGCCAGCAAAATGCTTTGTCCTGCAACATCCAAGGACTGAACATTTTAGATTAAACATTGCTATTGGCCATTATTGGCTATGTTACTAAGGTGTTCGAGCGGCTTTTTTCAACTTAATATTTTGATGTATTACTTTTATGGCCCATGCATTTTTGCTTAGGGGTCATCCATAAAGGACGTCCGCAGTGAGGGGGAGGGAGGGGTCATCGAAATGCGGACAAATGCGGACAACGGGGAGAGAGGATTATGACCAGTGCGGACGTCCGCATCTAAACTTTTAAATTTGATAGTTTTTTAAACACCACCTTGTTTCAGCCTTACCCGAAAGGTAAGTGAAAATGAAAAGGTCAGTGAAGTGATTGCCTAAAAGTTCATGCATGGTATAACCTTAACTGTGACTTTAAAGAGGCTTTTATTACTGCACATCCTGCGATATGAAACCTGAACTGTCACTTAAACGTGCACAGGAACTGTGGAATAATTGTAAAAATAATGACGACGACATTAAAAATTGGCTTAGGCGTGCGGACGTCCGCTAAGGGGGAGGGAGGGAGGGTCAGGTCAAATGCGGACAAGGGGGAGGGAGGGGTCCAAAGTGGGTCATATTTTGCGGACGTCCTTTATGGACGACCCCTTAGGTTACAGTGTCTAAGCAGTGTTATAGATTGTTGTATCAGTATTATGAGCCATGCAATATTTGCTTAGGTTCAGGAGCATAACTTTGGTCTAAAAAGTGGGGTTACCAATTTCTTCTCCACTTTCGCTTTTTGCATCGAGAGACCATTTAGGACATATTACTCTGCCAGTATTCTCATTAATTTTTGTGTCAGTAAAACAAGCCATCTTCTAATTCCAGTGATAATAAAATATTGATTGGCATCATTTAAATAGTGGGGTACGGTCCCCCAGTCCAAAAAGTGGGTTACGGGTACCGCTTGAACCTCCCATAAATTAAGCCTATGCTAAGTTTACAGTGTCTAAGCAGTGTTATAGTGTATCATTATTACTTGTTTTTCTTTAGCTATTGGCCATTATGTTCTGCTATTTTACTGTTGATGTAGGATGCAAAAAATGTCTAAAAAATTGAAAAAAGCGTTCATAATCCTGTTGATTAAGAAAAACTAGTTGGTCTATGCTACAACTATTGTCGTGTAGTGCAGTGAAAATGGGATTATCAGATTTTGAAATATTCCTGCAAAATAATTGTCGGCTGGATAACACTGCAATAGGCAGGGATGGAGCCTTTTCCACTGCATTATACCAGAAATATGCATTCATAATGCAGTCTTTAAGAAACCCATATAATTATTTGCTAAGCAGTGTCTCATATTGCCCAGTATTTTAACATGTGTCCCATATTTTGGAAATTTTGTCCCCTATATATTACAGCCTGTCCCATAACATTTTTACAGTGCACGGGGAGCCCTACAGAAATTAATTCAACAGTTAGTTGAACTAAAATGTATGGTTTTCCAAAACCAGTTTTCTTTCTCCAAAAATGAGCTAAAACTCACCTACGGCAGTGTAGAAATCAAAAAAAATGTTCTGGGAGGACCCCGGACCAGCAGTGGTAAAGGGAGAGGGGAGGGGATAAGGGGTGAGGGTTTGGGTGGGGAGGGGCAGGGGAGGAAGGGAAGGCGAGGTATGGAAGGGCTTTACACTTTACAGTAAGGGGACTTGCTTCCAGCTTACAGGGTGTTCTGTGAAAGAGGGGGAAGGAGAGGGATTGAGCCCGGTTGTTTAGCGGGGATAGAAGCCACTGAATGAACTGTTGAATTAATTTCTGCTGGGCTCACAGTGCACTGTAAAAATTTCTACATTGCCATATATAGGCGAGTTTAAGAGCATCTTTTAAGAAAGAAAACTGGTTTTGGAAAACTAAACATTTTAGTTCAACTAAACTGTTGAATTAATTTCTGCATTGCTCCCAGTGCACTGTAAAAATATTATGGGACAGGCTGTAATAAATATGGGACAAAAATTCCAAAATATGGAACACTGTTCAGCAAATATCCCAAATATTGGGATTTTAAAGATTGCATTATGAATGCATATTTCTGGTGTAATGCAGCGGTTAAGCCTGTTACAGTGTTATCCAGCTGACAGTTATTTTGCAAGAATATTTCAAGACCTGTTAATCCCATCACTGCACTACACAGCAATATTATTGTAGCATTGACCAACTAGATTTTTTTAATCAACAGGATTATGAACGCTTTTCTTCAATTTATAGATCTCACTTCCGGTAATGCTTCAAGAAGAAAAAAATAATAACATTTTCTGACATGGAAGAGAGGATAGAGTAGTGGTAACACTCATGGCCAGGAGAGCAAAAGGTACGAGGTTCAACTCCCGTAGCCCACCTCTAGGGCGGCGCCTTGCATGGCTGCCAAACCGTGTGTTAATTAATATGTTGATTGATTGTACTTTCATGTTTCAATGTAATCTTACTGCGTTTGTCGTTTTGAAATAATAAAGAATATGATTACTATTATTATTATTATTGTAACAGAAATTTTATATCAACTTATTATGAACTTGTAGACAAGCATTAACAACAATATGACATAATATCATAATACGTTAACTTTAGTCTAGAGACTCGATTACAGTCGACAGTTGACTCAGTACTGTCAATCGATTTGTATGGACATTATCCCCCCGGACATAATCCCCCCCATTTTCTGTAGGACATGATCCCCCGGACAGAATCCCATCTCTGCAATTATCCTATTTCTACATTTAGTTGATAAACCATAATTGCCCTGTTTTTTCCTAGTATCAGGTTGTTAAATTGTTAATGTCGTAAAGGTATCTATATAGACTAAAGACTTGTTAGTGTCATTCAGTTGTAAAAAGACTTGTTAGTCTCATTCTGTCACTTAGGTACAAAGTTAGCTAGGGCCTAAGACTTGTTAATGTTACCTAGTTCTTAACTTAAGGCTTGTTAATGTCAGGATTAAACAAACTGCAATTATATTCTTCTTATTAAACAAACTGAAAATATATTCTGGCTGAAGTTGAGGTGATTAGCAATGGCTTAGTCCTTTTCGCCCTCACCACGTGTCATGATATATATATATATATATATATATATATATATATATCGAAATATAGGTGATTATATCCTAGCCTGGGGGATTATGTCCTACTCCGGGGATTCTGTCCGGGGGGATAATGTTGGGGGAATTATGTCCAGAGGGGATAATGTCCTACAATCGTCAATCGAACAGCAACATCCATTTCATTAGGGGGGAAACTTTTCCCCCCTGGCACACATTGGAGCAGTCTGCTTCCTCCCCCCCTACATAGTAGGCCCTGACATAGTGTTACCCGAAACCATAATGTACTCGTTCCATTAAAGAACCAATAATTAGACGATCAATCACATGAATGCAGCTGTCTGTGTTTCACAGTTATGTTTATTGTCGTCGTCATTATCATCACACAGTACTTTAATAAAAAAAACTGTTAAAATGGATATACCTACCAGAGACATGCAAGGAGTCATCAGGTGGTCACTTGTGCCATCATTTTAAGGTACTGCATCCTCGGCCAGAGTTTTATGGCCACAGTGGTCAATGTTTGCTAAACGTGTTAGCTGAAGTCGGGTGCAAAATCTCGATCAATCTGTCAATTTAATAATATTTCATTTATTTGTTTAAGTTAAAAGCATTATTACACACACCCAGAAAATAAATGCATTGGAAAATAAGCAGAGAATGATCCTTAACCCTCAGGCTACCAAGGTTTTTTGCGACATCGGCTACCAAGGGGGGGTGGTTACCACCCCCCGGAATTTCGTGTTTGGTTTCAAATATCATATCATGTAATACAGCATTTGATTCAGCATTCATTTCTGAAAAGAATGGTATATTTAGTTGTAAAATATATGAATGCATCTCGAAATTATATAGTTTTTAACAAAGGCACCGGTCCATTTAACGATATCTGATATTATCCCACACAATTTGTACTTTTTGGATAAAAAAATATAAATGATGTGGGTTTTGAAAATGAACTATGTATCCAAGAATATTCTAAATATAATGAGGCTTAATTTTCAACAATACAAACTATTCCAAAGTCTGTTTTAGTTACAGGCAAAAAAATCTAAAGGCATGCATGCCATGCAGCTATATCAACATGAAACAAGAAATTATGTAATTTTTCCCGGCAGTCAAATACGTCAGTGGTCCTTGCAGTTATTGCAAGTTACTTTCATTGTTTTGTGCGAATGCTTCCTGCAAACCGGCTTCTTGAGCACTTCACAGCACTGCTTTACTCTGTTAGCATTCTGCTGCAACTGTTTATAGCCCTTCCCCATACCCAACCATATCGGTTTACGTTGTGATGTTCCATCAGTGATTTTCACACTGAAAAAGCGTATTATAATTTATTATGATCACTTCCGGTTTTCAAAAGACAAATAACTAAGCAAGCAAATATAGCCCTACATTCCCTCTAAAGAATGGCATAGTTGTTTCTCTTCCAGAAAGAATAATGAATACCTTTATAGTCGACAACAGCTAACAGCTGACTAGAGAAATTCCTCATTCCAAAAGTGGTACCTAGGCTATATCGGGTGTAACTTTTTTATGGCGTGGGATATCATCACGACTTTTACCTCAAAATGTGTGTAAATGGACCCCCTACAGCTACCTAAAATGTCAAAATTATATTCCATGTGCTAACAAAAATTTTTGCAGAAAAACGTAGGGGGGGGGTGGTAACCACCCTCCCCCCTTGGTAGCCCGAGGGTTAACTCTAGACACCATATCAAAGGTGTAAGCATACCACTAGAGAGAGTCACAAGTTTTGTTTCGAATCGCTGGCTTCCAGTCATGCAATCAAGTCAACAAATTATAGACAGTCTGACTCGAAGTCTCATGTCACTGAATCAAGGTTGCAACTGAGAATTTCAATTATGCAATTTTGCCCGAAATCGACTCTTTAACTTAAAACGAAATAATTTGCAAAAATCTAACTTTTCGAGGCAATTTCGATTAGAAGCCTACTATGCAGAATATTGGCCGAGGCACGTTAGCTGTGCCGGCCTTAGGGTATTTCGGGCTCCGTACAGAGTATACTGTATGGGCCCCATGACACGTCAAATTATTTTTCATTGCAAATCGCTCTCTTTTAGTAGATTGTTACCAAGTACAAGTCAAATTTAACTATACACGAGAATTCTGGGATATAGAGAAAGTTGACTTTCATTTTATTGCCAAAAGAGAAGATTTAATCGAGACTATAATATTATTATTAAGGTGTCTTGTTCATGTTAATTTTCTGTGACATTTCAGACCCCTTAAGTTGCGGGGTCAGCCCGAATCCCCGAAACCCGAATCCCCGAAAACGGTGAAAATACACTAAAGCCCGATTTCCCGAAAACAGCTTATAGAAAGTGCCGAACTCCAGAAAACTATTCAAAGTTAAATTGTAAACTCTTATACATGACATAGACCTAGCGTGGCCTTGATGTACCTCGATATAATGCCTATTCACATGTTTATTTCTAATTTTAGTCTAAAATCCATTTCGGGGATCCGGCCGAAATTCATTTCGGGGATTCGGGTTTCGGGGATTCGGGCCGCACCCAAGTTGCGGACCCGTGCGAACCATGCGGTCACACGCGGCAGTTACTGTTACTGTCGGACATGATTCAGATCGCAAAATTTCTAAATAAATAGCGCGTTACATTGTTTTAACTGGTGAAGGTTCTAATTATATAAAGTTAACACAAATGTCAATAGTTATTTAGATGCATGCACTTACATTTTGTGAATCCCGATTCTTCCAGCACGTGCTCCAGAGAAAAGGCCGGATGGAAAACGCAGGTTCCCTACTTCCTCATCCAGTTTACGCTGGTGCCCTGTTTTACTTTAACAAGCTTAACGCGCTGAAACTTTAGAGAAATGTATTTGCACAGAAGGTTACCAGAGTAGATGAGAGGTAACGTTCACGGAAAACCTTTGCTTTGAAACGTATATCACCCGGATATGTTGTAAGGCCAGGCGGCCGTTGTATGCTTACGCATTTGAAAAACTCATATCTTTAAGGGCCCAGACCTGTTTGAGTAGATTCGCGCACCACAGTCGGCCTCTAACGCGCATGCTGTAAGCATGGTGGGGTTTGCTCAGCAGCAGGATAAAAAATAAACTTCAACCCATCAAATTCCCTGGTGACAGTCCCATCTTAGACCAGATCTGCCGACAGGCTGATAATGGTCTATTTTCATCAGTTCACAAGCTGCTATATGCCACCTAGAAAACTCAATTCTTTTTCTATCCAACCAAGTTCTCACAACAGGGTCCTGAACCTTGTGGACAATTATATGAGGAAATCTTTTATAGGAAGAATGCTGTAGGCCTATTCTTATTAATTCTGTTTATGACTTTAATGTTTCCGCGGATCGTCAGCAACCGGTTTTATAAATATACTTACTTACTTACTTAACTTAAATCCCACGCTTTCGGCGAGAGTGTGATAATCAATTTCTATATAGTGCGCCGTGTCTAACACGAACTGTCAATTGATGGTGCGTAATTATAACAGAGTACAATCATCGGGCACTTAGGGCCCTATAAACGTTCCAGTCAAATTCCAAAAGATTAGGCCTACGACCGGGGAAAAGCACCGTTCGATATCTCCGACAGACTGCTAGCTTAGGCCCTACAGGAAAACCAATGAAGATTTTCTACGATAATAAACATACGATTGACCCTGCAAGAAATTCTGGATATCGATCAAAGACCTAGCACATTGCTGTCCAACACCCAGAGACAGGATTGCTCTTGGAGATATACGTGTTGAGCAGAAAGCAACAACAGACATGATTGCCGACTTTGTAACAAAGGGACTGTCCAAATATTTAAATTTGAAATGCATCTTGGGCCTGGGGTTGCTGAAATAGGATTTTGCCCTAATTTTCGAGTGTGCATAAAGTTGGGGTGTTAGAATTAACTTGTTATACACATTCTAGGCTCTAGGTGGCGCTAAAGCAGGACTCTCTTGAGAACTATATGTACTCTACATCCTATCCGGGCTGATTTTTATAATGGGAGATTACGGAACTCTGATTTAATCTAATAAATCCTGAATTTAAACGATGAATTCCAACAATAATATCCTGCGTGAAACGCGTGTGAATCACATGTACCCTATTCACACGTGATTCGCATTGTTCCATGCATGTATAAAACTTTGAGCAGATAGCAACAACAAGCAAAACTAATTTTTCATGTTGGGGTGTTAGAATTTTCCACGTTAGGCTGATTCGGTTAATACGCCGGGATGCACAATATATAAATTTCGAAAGAGGAACTGTTTCTAGAATAATATAGTTGTTAATCCAAGTGTGGATAATCATCATTTCATAAATCGTGCAGCCTATTTCTTGATAATTGCGTGACGCACTGGACGCACGTGCGTCCACCCACCAAATCAAATCCACACAACGATTAGGCATCGCACCGATATATGCGTGACAATTTTACCGTGTAATTTTGGTTTACCATACAGTATGTATAAATAACTTCATATATATAGCAGACAGAGGACGGGTGTGGATGGGAGGAGACGGGAGGGGTGTGCGTCCAATTTTTAAGCCTGGCGGCGCCTCTGATCGTAATCTCTAAACTTCTAAAGCGCCACTCGAAGGCCAAGCGCAGGGCACCAGCCTATTCACGAGCGCTCAACATCCAATCAATGCTGTTCAAATCCGAAGCAGATAACTGATGCATAGCCAAGGGCTCTATTATTGGAGCAAAGCCCATTAGCCAGGACTGCATATTGCTGCTGCCGATAAATGCTGGTTAAGTGAACTAGCGGCGTAGTTGATACGCCAATCCTACACTACCAATTTGCGGATGCTATTTCAGCAAAGTTTCATAGAATGCACACGTGTTCGGAAAAGATATACAGACACGCGCTGTGTTAGGACACGTTAGCCCAATTTGATTTCCAGTGTGCTGAGCATCTGTGCATTTTTAGCAGAATTACCAAAACACAAGTTACCTCTTTCAGCTAAAGTTTACTGAGTAAACTAAATTTTCCCTTGCAATAGCGATTTTTTATAGTTCGATAAAGTTAATGACGACAACTAAGAAAATCATAGCTCAGAAAACTCTGCAGTTTTAAGAGTGTGTTTATCTATTAGAGGATATATAAGAATCATAAGACAGTGAATAAGAAAAATGTTAGGCTTACAAGTTAGGCTATGTTTGTATACATATCAACGATTTCCAAAATTCTCAAACGATCATGGGTTGGAACTATCGACTTTTCCGATTAAGTACTAGCGCAGCGCAACGCGATATGAGGCATAGGGTCTACTTAAGTGTGTTGCCTAATATTGAATTTAAAACAGCAGTTCACGGACACAGTAGGCCTACCTAATTCGTCGACATACAGTATTTAAACACAAGAACACACAACTTTAACATTTAACACTCAAAGCTATCAGCCGAGCAGACGAGAGACCGTTGCCACTCGAACCCTTTGCTCTTTCCCTCCTACTATATAGGCCTACGCCTATATGAACTCAAACCGGTCTATGCCTCTAGCTATTGCGCAAACGTGGGTTTTCTCAAACCTTCGGCCATTACACAATCACGTGCCTTTCCAAAACTTTTCTCTGTTATTTCGGTCCCATACAGAGTCAGCCACAACATGCTCATATATATTTTGATATTATATATATATATATATATATATATATATATATATATATATATATATATATATATATATATATATATATATATATATATATATATATATATATATATATATATATATATATATATATATATATATACAGACAGATAGACAGCAGGTCACGGAGACACTCAGATGCAAAAGAGACTGACCGACGGACAGTCAAGCAGACAGACAAACAGCATGCACTACGGTATTCACGCCAACCATAGATCGAACCCAATGGAGTAATAAGTGCACAACAAAGAAGGCTGAATCATGCAGTGCTTACCCGACACAAGGCTTTCATTTTGTCTTAATAATATTCCCTTAACAGTGGGACGAAGATCCTCGAGTAGTCGACTGCCATGGTCTCATAATAAGCGGCGACTCAATGGACGCTTCATGTGGAGTTTTAATTGCTGCTGGCATTCTCCTTTAGCCATATCAGACTGTTCTTTTCTCTGCATTCAAATCACGCTCTCTCTTTCCATCGTCCGGTTATGAAGCCAAAAGTAATATAGAGCTGCTTTATGAAATTCTCCATGCTGCATTTGGCACATGTTCAACACAGTCAACCATGCTTGATTGTTCTTTGGCAGTTGTGTGCAGCGCTTTTACTCGTAGAGAGAGAGAGAAAGAGAGAGAGAGAAAGAGAGACAGACAAACAGACAGAAAGAGAGACAGAGAGACACAGAGAGAGAGAGAGAGAGAGAGAGAGAGAGAGAGAGAGAGAGAGAGAGAGAGAGAGAGAGAGAGAGAGAGAGAGAGAGAGACAGAGAGAGAGAGAGAGACAGAGACAGAGACAGAGAGAGAGAGAGAGAGAGAGAGAGAGAGAGAGAGAGAGAGAGAGAGAGAGAGAGAGAGAGAGAGAGAGAGAGAGAGAGAGAGAGAGAGAGAGAGAGAGAGAGAGACGCAAGAAAATAAAGAGCAACTCCAAGAAACGTGAAACGTCGAATTTCGCTTATTATTATTGTTATTATTGCATTTTTAACGTTATCTAAGTCATAAGTGCGGGAAGAGCCAGGGCTTGAGGCATATCCAGTAGCCTAGATAGGTCACTGAATTTACGTCACTCAGTTATCTAAAACTCGCAACAGTACACTTGGCCTGCAGAAAGGTGTGCCTTGTTTTATGAGTAAAAGAACTTCTGGAAGGATATTCTAGTCACTGCTATATTGCATTGCATTGTGTCCGAACATTCATATGTTTTCGTAACACTGAATATATGCCTAAGAAATTATAATTCACATATTGGGCGGCGCAATGGAATACTGTTTGCCTTGCAGCTCTGCGGCCAAGGTTCGAATCTGGGTGCATCGTAAATCTTATCTTGCCTGAGCTTACCTCGTCCATTGGATTAAATAGGCCTAATGCTACCTTACCTGACCTTACGCTGACTTACCCATCCTTACCGAATCTTATCTTACTTTACACAATCCTACAAATCCTATCTCACGTTGTCTCACCTTATCTTGCCTTGTATTTCCTTACCTTTACTATACCTTACCTTACTGACCTTTGCTTTACCAACCCTTACCTTACAGAATCCAGTCTTACCTTTCAAAACCTTACCGTACCTTACCGAATCTTACTGCTGAACCTTACGGTACTGTTGCCTTACAAAAAGTTACTGAACATTAGGGCAACTGAGCCTCACTGATATATACTCGACAGAGGCACGACGACGTTGGGCCTATCCATCCTCTGATTCTACAGAGCAAGGCACAATCATTATTTTGTTTTCTAACGCTTCTCGTGGCCCTCATATATTATTCCATCAAATATTTAATCACACACGACAGTTTTTCTAACCGAATCGATAAGCAATCGCATCCTAACAAATCCGGATCTTACGGACTTGCTTTGACGTAGCGTCGGCGAAGAAACTAGTCTCTCAGAGAAGGCTTTGTGTGGCGCTGAGAATTTCGGAGATTTACATTTACGCATAGGCGTGTTTACAGAAAACGAGACCCTAGGCGCAAACATATTTGGGCTCTTCTGAACATGATGTCATTTTGCACAATTGCACGAGAATGAATTATTAGCCCAAATGAACAAAACATTATAAATTACAATAATATACTTTTACGTGAATACTAAACTGTGAAAAAATAGAAGATAGGTTATATTTAAAATAATTCAAAATTCAAAAATGTTATTTTAAATATTGAAAATATTTTCATTCGTTTGTGGACCCTCCGAGATTTGGGAGCCCTAGGCGCGCCTATAGCGCATATATGCGTAAACGCGCCTCCGCATTTACGATACATTTACAAGCGCTATAGTGACATTGCGGATAAGGGTCATTATCCGAAATGTTAGGCTACAACTTTCGTCTCTGAAAAACAGAAAATTTTTTGTCCCAAAATTGGTTGCAAATCTTGTTTTTAGTCATGTACATAGTTAAATTTAACTAATTTGAAAGAAATCCACTATATTTTTAATCATAAGTTAATTTTTTCAGAATTTATAAAGTCAAAACTCCTCTTTTTTCACTACAGTCCGCCCTTTTTCTGTAATCATATTTAATCACAGGGACCTGAAATATTCCTCTGGTGCTTATAAAATGGCAATTTCTTAAAAGTAGATGATACCAGCATTAAGTAGGAATACAATAGGCCTTTCGCCCTTTCCTTGACATAATATATTAGTCAGGTGTCAAGAAATTAAAACAGTTTTCGAAATTATTTTTAAAAAGAAATATTATTTTCAGCTGCAGAAAAAATCTGTGCAGCATTAGCTATAACTGCATGTTATATGCTTTATGTACAAGTTGAACAACATTTTCAGAGTTGCTAGTAAATTCTAATGACTTCCAATTTATTTTTATATCAAATAATTCACAAAAATACATGTAATTCACTCTGAGCAAGGCGTCATTACCATCCGTGACAAGATGCGACTGTCATGAGAAAATAGCAAAAATCTGATGAATACGGATGGTAATGATGAAAAACAACCGCGGATAGTAATGACATAATGATGAAATTTAAAACAACCGTCAAACGTTTTCACGTGAATTACTCCATCAGACAAGTAGTTTCAATCAGTTCAACAGAAGCGACAAATAAAATAGGTTTTCAATGTTGTAATCTACATAAACCAGGAAATACAACGCTAGATGGTAATGAAACAGAAATTTACTTTTCTTGTAATTTGGAACACAGAAACTTAAATTAAAAATAAAATATTATGAATTTCAACACAAATCTGTGTGATTCCATTAATAGTTGACAATATCTTGTTCCTGATGTTTTTCTTTTAGTAAGTAAGCACGTTCTCTAAAAGTTATAGGCTTCCCAAAAATTGAGATGGCTATGATGCTTATTTCTATGGACAAGCATAAATAGGTCCAAGAAGAAAGAAATATTACAAAAATGAGTCCAAATGTTTAATTATTGCATATGCTAGCTACTAATTAATCAAAATAATATACCTTTGTTTCTGGTTGTAATGGAATAAATTTGCGTAAAAGCTGAATTTAATGCATTGTACACCGTGTCGGACAGAGGATGGTAATGATATTTTGTATACATTTAGTAATTTTTTCAAAATTTCAAAAATCTAGCAGCTAAAACAATGATGGGAAATGCTAGTCTGCTCATTCTTTGAAGGATAGGCAAAAAAATTTGAAGAAATTATCGAAAAAACTCAAAAACCAGCATGGGACATCAATTCTGCACTTTTCGGATAATGACCCATAAAAGCACAGGTTCTTCAGAATGTTTCGACAGCGAGATATTTAACAGTCGTAATTTCACAATTAAAGCTTATATCGACAGGTGGGCGATCAGTCTGAGAGAGGCAGCTTATCGGAAGCTGTGTTAATAACAATTGAAACGGTCGAAATAAAACAGCCATACGTTCAAATATCAAACCTAGACGAACAGCTCTCGACTCTTAACTCTCGTATATGAATATTATGAATACATATCTCACACATGCAATGCACATAGGTCTATAGGATTAACATATAAGATTTATGTTAGAACGTAGGCCCTATACAAGATCGATTTTAGATTATTGTATGCAATATGTTAAAAGTAGTTTATATATATATATAATATATATATATATATATATATATATTATATTTATGCTCTGATCTGCACTAGGATTGACTACAGAAACGCTGTCTATATTGGTCTCTCCTCTACTAATACATCTAAACTTCAGTCCATCCTTAATGCTGCTGCTCGCCTCATAGGGGGCATCATGAAGTTTGCGCATATCTCTTCCTACATCCGCGACTCCCTTCACTGGCTTCCCATTCACCAACGCATCCAATTTAAGGTCCTTTCCCTCATGCGTAACTGTCTTGTTGGCTCAGCTCCGCTGTATCTCAGGGCTTACTGCACCCCAGTTTCCAGTTTGCCTGGTCGGGCCTCTCTCCGGTCATCTGCCCGTGGCTACTTGGTAGTTCCTTGGATGCGCACTGCTACTGCCCAGTTCCGTAGTTTTGCGGTTGTGGGCCCTTCCAGCTGGAACAGCCTCCCTCAAGGCTTTAGGCTTCTCCTCCTCTCTCTCTCTCCTGCCCAGTTTCGCAAGCGCCTGAAAACATTTCTCTCTGTCAGTGAAGACACTGACCCGGGTCGGGAGCGCCTCTGATTTTGAGTGGCGCTATATAAATTCTCGATTACAATTACAATTACAATTACAATATAGATAGTCGAGATGGAGATATTATATTATATTTCCTGTATATGGGTTTGCGAGACACAATATCGACGCGTTTCATACAACTGAGTCCGATGTGTTATTGCTGCAGTGGCTGTAATTACATATTCCGGCTGTCGTTCAGAAATTATGAAAACGTCGACCTGTCAGTCGAGGGGGGAGGGACGAGTTTTGTGGGGAGGACGTCTCAAGATGGCAGAGGTTAATCTCGGATACAGTACACACTTTATACACCCAAAAAACGAAAGAGAAGAACGCTTCAAGTCTGGCTAAAGTCACGAGCGCAGACAATGAACATATATAGGCCTATACAAACCTATGTCTGGAAATTAACAAACGATGAGCGAAAAGTCTGGAAATTATGGAAGTTGTATAAAGGACGAAGCCCATAAAAAATGAGTTCACACGACTTATTTTACATAAAACGTCTGTGAAATTAACGATCTGTGAGCACAAAGAACACTCTGTCCACCTCCATTCTTGATGGGTTCCTCACTTTCGAGGGGTTTCTAAAATGCGCTTTATAAAAGTCCAGATACATACACATACATTACGTACATACGTCCATGCATATACACATACATACATACAATATATAGATACTTGAACGAGGACGAGTGACAGTATTTCCCTATGATAAGCACATACAGCGGAAGATGTCCTGTAAAAAACGGAAATAGACATGGAATAGTACGCATAATCTTTGAAAACACCCTAAGTATTTCCAGAAGGAAGACAATAAACGAGCTTGTCAGAAGCTAATCCCGTGTTTAAAATCCTGTGATGGAGATGATTGATATTGACACCGAACACTGACAGACTGCAGCAGCAGTGGCTCAGATGCTGCAGCAAATAATCGAATGCACCTTGACCAGAGAAGGACGAATGCATTTATCAATCCCTGAGACGACATCAGCCAGTCTCTCCCCATCTCCTCCTCCATCTTCTCCTATTCCACCTGCTTCTCATCCTCTGTCACCTTCTGCTACGTCAGATTCGCCATGATCATCCTCATGTTCCTCCTTCGTCTTCTATGTCATCCTCCTCATCCTCTTGATCCTCCTCAGCATCCTCAGCATCCTCGTCTTCGTTCTCTTCCGTTTTTAATTCGTCGTCAGCTTTTGGCGGAAAATGGAGAGTTGAAATGGCCGCCGCATCGAAGTGGTCGAATTCGAGAGGATGAAGAGGAGGAGTTGGAGGAGGAGGCAGAGGAAAAGAGGAAGAAGAGGAGAGGAGGAAGAAGGGAGGAGGAAGAGGAGAGGAGGAAGAGGGTGACAAACGCAATCCTGGATTTCACTGTCAATAATAGCAGCGTTCTTGACGAAACAAGACTTCAACATTAACGACTAAGCCACCACAAGGTGCAGACGCACACATAGGCCTACACACAAGCATCAATGCACACATACATACAAGCATCAATGTGGACATACACACAAGCATCAATGCGCACATAGAAGAGGTGGAGCGCACATACGAATAGCCTACTGGCATCTAATCACAAGTATATATGCGCATGCATAGATTTTCAGGGCGGCAACCTCTGGCACATGTCGGGCTTTTCTATTGAATATCGCATCACGACATTGGATCGATGTCATGTCATGTTCATGCGCCCCCAGTTGAGCGGAGTTATGTCATGCAAGTAAGTCAGAGCTTTGACACGCTCTTGTGACATTTGTTCGTGTCAAGACCTTACATGTTTTCTAGGATTGTGCGTAAAATAGGTTGGTTTTTCTTGGTAAATGTAAATATAAATCTCCGAAATTTTTCTCAGCGCCACACAAAAGCCACGTCAGGGAGACCAGCTTATTCACCGGCGCTATATCAAATCAAGTCCGCAATAGCCATGTCCGCCTTTTCGGCCTTGTCCGATCCGGTGCCAGGTCAGAGTCCGGGGAGGTCAAGCCGAGGAGACAGCAGTGTGATACGGTGGTAATCGGTGATGATGGTGGTTGTGTGGTGGCGCAGAATTGGAATCAGGGTAGGATAGCTTGAGAAGTTCGGTTTTCAGTTGTGAGTGGAAAGCAGAGGAGAATGCAAGCGGAGGATAGGTTAAATTAACATGCGAGATAGGAGGATGAGCAAACTGACGGAGATCTTTTGGAAGATCATTCCAAAGAGACTGGGCAGCATAGACTAAGGAACGACTGCAGAATTTCTGACAGGAGGAGACTGGAGGTCGAGGTAGAGAAAGATATGATGATGAGCGAGTAGACCCGGACGGTTGGATGGTGAATAACTGGCGAATTTAAGAATGTCAAGAGGTTTGAACTTTGAAGGGCGTTTACGCAAGAGGTACAATTTTGTAATGGATGCGCTGAGGGACTTTAAGCCAATGAAGTTATTTCAGAACAGGGCTTGTGTGGTGGTGTTTCGGAGTTTTGGTGACTGCGCGGGCGAGGGCATTCTGAACTGTTTGCAGCCGTTTTATTTGAGAGGAATCGATGTTATAGAAAAGGGAATTACAGTAATCGAGTTTGGAATGCACAATTGAAGTGGCTATTGTGCAGGCGGTCTTGTATTCAAGTCCTGGGCGCAGTGGGCGTCTGAGAAATGGCCAAATATTGGCAGTGCTTATGCGCAACGAAGTGAAAGAATTGTGCAACTGTATATAAGTAACAATTTCAGTACTTATGTTCATGAAGAAGTATTTCAAAATGAAGATGCTTCACATTTAGCGAAGTCAATCTCTTCACCTATTTTAAGGTACGTTCAAAGAAATACGTAGTTGGATTATGTCTTCGTTACAAAGTACTTTTCTGGATAATGCAAGCTACAGCTTAGCAGTGGCCTGACAGTATTTTTAGTCCAATGCATTGTCGTCCCGACGGTGATTTCACATAAGGCTGTCTGTTGTACTGAAGGATTAATTGCAGCATTACTGACAAATTACAGCGATGAATGCCAGGTATCGATTTCAGGGAAGGGCGTTGGGTTGAGGGCGACAGGTCCACTGTCTTGAGTACCACTGCGAACATTTTCGAGTGGCTTCCAGCGTCTATGGAACGCGAGATGAGACAATTTAGGCCAGTCTGAGTTTACTCGTATAGTACTCGAGGTTCGCATGTGGACTTAGACTGGTGCGGAATTTGAGGTCCACATGGACGTAAGGAACCTGCTAGAAACGGGCAAACAACACAATCAGAACTTGAGATAGGAAGAAGGATCAGAGTTAGTGAGAAGTACGGTTTGTAAACCCTGGAAATGTCATAGAGTTGCAGCGTTTAGACCTCGACTTGGGTTCAAATTCCGGATTCCCATGTGAAATTGATGACAGAGTTTATTGGTCAACTAATCGATGATATCTCTACTTAGAGACTGGGCATTAAAGTTCCACACGACTCGGGTAAGTAAGTAAAATTAATTACATACATAAAACTGCACGTTGGCATAAAAAGAGAGTATGTATATGTATATATAGGCCCTATGCAGAGCCGTAGCAACAAAAAACGGTACGGAGGGCGGGCGCTACGCCTCTGGCCCTATGCATTTGTGACGTTCGTCGCTCGAGGTCAACTAACCCTTCATCAGACGTGGTACCAATTTGTGTCGGTCTTACCCGAGACGCTGCTTCGTCGTCGGGCTGGGTTCGGCTCCAGCCAACTGACCTTCTGGAGTCGCCCGGGTCACTATCCTGTCTACTTCTGCTGTAGACGAGCGGTTCCCTGTCTCCGCTCCCAGTGCCCATTTCTCCAAGAGGAGGTCCCGAGGGTATCGCTTGTTTGCGAACAGTGTCGCTGTCAAGCTCCATCTCACTTTCGGACTCTGCCACTGCCGCGGTCGCCGGGTGGGCAACGTCCTCGTCCTCAGGATGGCCGTCCTTTAGAACAGGGTTCGCTCTCTTGCCGGCAGGAGTCCTCAGCTTCCTGTGAGATCTCTTAGTCAAAGACTTCCTCTGTTTCTCCACCTTAACCGAACCCTCACGTACCATTCTGCATCTCGTGACTCTCGAGTTATCGTCAATAGGGGAAAACTCTGAACGTTCTCCTGTCCGAGAGGACAAGGTGTACATCTGACGAGTCGTCACGTCGTGCCGTCTCAAACACGCGAACATCCTGCGATAATATATGCACGTGTAATATTAACGCGGTGTACTGGTCTCACGACACTCTCTTCTGATAGGACAGGTTCTAGGTCTAAAACCTCCCTAACCGCACGCAGAACTGGGTTCCGACCGGCGCACGAGGTGGGCCCTACTTCGCACTTTGGTCAGTTCTCGGAACTACGTGTTTCGATCACCAAGTTATTTGCTCTGAATAACGACTGGTTTGAATACAAGATTTTCCTGACTCTATCGTTTTCCTGGTCTTACCGCACTGTAATCAGTTGTCGGGCGGTCTTTTCCCGTACTGCGGTCTTTCGGTAACAGTGGTCTTTCCCAGTAACTATTTTTAGTTACCGGGCGATGGAGCCCCTCCAACGCTCCACCGGCGTGTCAGCCATCCAAGTGTCACAATCCAAATGTAACGCCGACCCCGTAAGGTTACCAGAATGTCCTGAATTTTGTTCCCAAGAATTTCCGAATTTTGGTTCCCTAACGAGGGTCACGCTTACTCCCACAGGTAACCGGACAAGCTCCAATCGCGGAGTTCTTCAAACCCCAAGAGGGAATTTCCTGCCTGTCGCCAAATTTACCCTTATTATCGTTTCTGTACTAAATTGGTCTTTTCAGGTATCCCGACGGTCACTTCACCGAGTGCCGAAGTCGCGTAAAACTCTCCCAGCCGAGGACGCCGAAGTCGCGTAAAACTCTCCCGGCCGAGTACGCCGAAAGTGCGTAGAACTTCCCTTGTGTCGAATACGCCGAACTCGCGTAAAACTCTTCTCAGTGGATAAAACCAAACACTGTCGGATCTTGGAGTTCTTCAAACTCCAAGAGGGATTTCCTTGCCCGACGCCAAATTTACTCTTGGTTTCAAGGATTTCAGAATTCCAGAAAATGGCTACCTTAAGAAGGTCACCTCTACTCTCATGGGTTACCGGACAAGCTCCGATCGCGGAGTTCTTCAAAACCCAAGAGGGACTTTCCTGCCCGTCGCCAAATTCACCCTGGTTTTCGATCTCACACTGAATTGGTTTTCCTGTGTATCAACGGTATCCTTCCCCGAGTATTACTCAGCCGTAGATTTCCCACGATCGGGATCTAGCCCGCTTCGCGATCAACTGAGGGATCGGCGCTGTCGGCCCGTCTCCCAACAGTGAACTTCTTTAGCTGTACTCGGGATCGCCTGATTATATTATTCGGACGCCCCTTTCGTCCGTAAATATATTTGTACTAACCGGAAACTCGAACTCTGACTCTGTCGTAACCAAATTCACTCGCCTACCACACTGAGTGCAGTATATTTAAATCGGTAACTGAATCGCTAACCAACAACACTGTTTGACAGTATTGCTATGTATGAAGAGTCGAACCAACTCTTCACGTATAAAGCAGCACACCGTGAGGCAGGCTCTATGCATCCCGAATTAACGCGTCTGCTCGCTATGCGCTGGCTTTACACCGTCGATCGGGCTTCCCTGCCACGGTCGTTGCCGGCCAGTTGCCTATTGAAATTAAATAAAAATTAAATGATCGATGCTGGGTCTTCGCATGTAAAATTAAGAGAAACGATGCTGTTCCCTTCGCATGTAAACTTAAAGAAAACGATGCTATTCGCATAAAATAAATCCTCCCACTTACGCACTGTGGTCTTGACCGCCACACTCTCCCCACCTTACTTAGATGCGGAGCATCTCTGCCAAAATCGGGGACCTTAATCAAACGTGACAGGAACATCCCCAACCCAGATCCACTTAGAGAGCAAGGAACCAAATGCACCTTTGGTTATAGGGCGGTATATCGACAATCTCGGCACCCTGCACGTACGCCAAACACGATGAGAACCGTGATAGCGACAGCCTATTTAATGATGCTTTCGATCTCTCGGCACCCTGCACGTACGCCAAACACGATGAGAACCGTGATAGCGACAGCCTATTTAATGATGCTTTCGATCCGAACCACCACCCTACTGGCAACCTGTCGTTCCTGACAAATCGCCAACCTTAACAGGCCCTCTATCATGAACCTGAGCTCTACCGGACCCCAAGGGCCAGGAGAACTTAAGGAGAGAAAAGTCGCCCACTGTCTCCCGATCTGGTAACCATCGTCGATCAGTCACACCCGGTACCACTTCAAAATTGTGAAAGCAAAATATCTTAATTGGTACAGGTTATCATATTGTAGAAGCAACGCAATGAAGCGTCCTAGTACTGGAATCTTTACTCGTTTCAGTACTAACCACTAATCCAATGTTTAACCGAAACATATATCATCAAAAGGAAACTTAAACAGTCGTTCACTGACAATCTGTAAAACCAACGCAATTAAGCGTTGCTGGTATCACAGGTACGGTATGCTCCCAGATACCGCTCAAAAGAAATACTCTCATCAAAAGGCAACTGAAACACGGGTCTCGAATAGTCAATGAAACCAACGCAATTAAGCGTTTATCTAGTTGGTCCTAGATACACGTCTGCTTCAGAAGGTCACTAACAAGGACTTCTACAGTCGTAGTCATCCATCCAAGCGAGGTCTTCGTCTCGTCCGTCGTCCAGGTGGCAATTCTGGATCAGCGGTCTCGTCTGGATTCTCTGAAGGTTCCTCTGGTTCATGTTCTGCATTAGGATCTTGAGCCAGGACTGTCCAGTCTACTGTAGGTAACTCAAGATTTCTGTCCCTCTCCGGTAACCAGGTACTCGGAGGTTTACCGTAAAACGGTTTCAATTTATCCACGTGCACAACCATTAGCGTGGATTTCGGACTCTTCTGAATCCGATACAGACACGGACTGAGCACTTGAATAACCAAGAATGGGCCGGTGTAATAGCGAGCCCATTTTGTCTTCCTTCCACTTCTTAGCCGAGGGTAGTAATAGTAAACCCAATCTCCTTGAGCGAACTTGCTAGGTCTCACTCTCAAATCGTAGGCTTTTTTCCTTCTTTCTGCTACTCTCTTTAACTGTTCTCGTACAAGCCGATACGATCGTTCCATTTTCTCTTTCTGTTTCTCCACGTACTCTTCCATGTCACTGTAAGACGGTCTCTCGAACTCTGTGACTTGGGCTAGAATCAAGTCTAATGGCGTATGATTCTCTCTTCCCAGGAACAGGAAATTAGGTGTCCGTTGGGTCGCTTCATGTTCAGTACCTCGATATGCCGCCATTACATATGGTACATGAGCATCCCAATCCTTTTGTCGTTCCGACACTACCTTTCCGATCAACATGTTCAGTGTTCTGTGGAACCTTTCGATCATTCCGTTACCAGAGGGTCGATATGGAGTTGTGCGTACTTTGTCAATCTCCATGCGTTTACACAGCTCTTTGAATAACTTCGACTCAAAACACGGTCCCTGATCCGTCAGGATCTGGCGTGGCATACCAAACCTCGAGAACACGTGTACCATAAGCGATTCTGCCACAGTAACGGCCTCTTGGTTTCTGATAGGCAGAGCTTCAGCCCATCTCGAGAAGTAATCTATCGCTGTCAGTATGTATTTGTTGCCTTTACTTGATACAGGATGCGGACCAGTTATATCAATTCCGAATCTCTCCATTGGTTCACCGACCACAGGAGTCTGCATGTAACCCTGTCTTGGAGGTTTCTCCCTTCGATAACGAGCACAGCGATCGCACCTTTGGCAGAACCGTCTAACATCGTCCTTCCAACTCGGCCAATACGCCCGGCGTTGCAACTGAGTTAAACTCTTCCGAATCCCGAAATGTCCCCCGGCAAAGCTTGCGTGTGTTAACTGAAGCATCTCTTGCCGTAGAGATAAGGGCACAACTAACTGAGATCGCTCAGCTTTTCCTGTGTTACCCTGAATCCAGCCTCTGTATAACACTCCTTGCAGGACTTCCAGCTGATTCCAGTTGCTCACCAACACTTTCACCTCTCCGTTAGCAGGAGATAGTTCTGCCTGTGTTGGATGATGCTTCGACTCCTTCCAATCAAGGACCGTACCAATATTGCAATCGCTCTGCTGTTCTCTTCGAAGAAACTCCTTTGTCCAACGGATTTCCTGGCCTGTATCTTCACTGGTAACCTCGGAGCGCGTTACTTCTCCGATCGGACGTGCCCACATCACGTCTTCATTCGTAACTCTCATGGTAACCACTTTAGGTTGTTCCTCACCCGGACCTCTAGACATCGCGTCTGCGTTACCGTGTTTTGCTCCCGGTCTGTGACATATCTCCATGTCAAACTCCTCTATCATCTCTAACCAACGAGCCTGTTGGCCAATCGGTTCCGGTGTTCTGCGTAACCACTGAAGTGCGGAGTGGTCTGTTCTGAGTAGGAATTTACTACCCAGTAAGTACTGACGAAACTCTTTCAAGAAATACACCACAGCTAACAACTCTCGCCTGGTAACGTTATAGTTCCGTTCCGCCGTCGACAAGAGCCGACTCGCGTAACAAATCACTGTCTCTTCTCCTTCTTGTACTTGCGATAACACCGCTCCAATGGCGTATGCCGAGGCATCCGTATCTAGGATGTACTGGCCCTCGTCGTTCGGTAACCCAAGTATAGGTGCGGAAACCAACTTTCGTTTAAGTTCTTCGAAAGCTCCCTGACATTCGTCAGTCCAATGGAACGGTACATTTTTTCTGGTCAGGAAATGAAGTGGTTGAGCTACCACCGCGAAATCATGTATGAAACGTCGGTAATAGGAGCAAAGACCAACGAAGGATCTGACTTGCCTCAAGTTCCGAGGAGCAGACCATTCTTCTACGGCCTTGATCTTGCTCGGATCCGTCGCGACCCCTTCTTCACTCAAAACGTGACCAAGAAACAATACTCTCTGTTGTAACAGGTAACATTTGGATGGTTTCAGCTTGAGATTATACTCTTGTAATCTCCTGAAAATCATCTCTAGACGTTGCATGTGCGTCTCTACGTCCCTCGAGAACACAATTATGTCATCCAAGTAAACCAGACAGATGTCATAGTTTAGCCCTGTCAAGACTAAGTTCATTAGTCGACAAAACGAGGCCGGACTATTGCACAATCCGAAAGGTAACACTTTGAATTGGAAGCTGCCCCTTCTCGTAACGAACCCGGTCTTGTGTTTGTCTCTTGGGTGCAAGGCCATCTGGTGATAACCTGCTCTCAAATCGAACGTACTGTACCATCTGGCGCCACCCAGGGTATCTAAACTCTCGCGGATAAGGGGTAACGGATGAGCATCTTTCCGTGTCTTCAGGTTCAGTTGCCTGTAATCGATACAGAAACGCATACTGCCATCCTTTTTCTTAACCATTACGACATTGGATGCCCATTCCGATATCGAAGGTTCAATGATTCCTTGTCTCAACATGTCTTCTACCTGACGATCAACTTCCGGTAACATGGAAAGCGGTTGACGTCTCAAAGGTTGCCGAACTGGTTTCTCCTGTCCCGTATCGATCTCGTGTTGGATCACCGAAGTGAATCCGTTATCACTTTCGTTAAGGGAAAACGTTGCGCTGTACGTTAGCACAAGTTTTCGTAACCTGATTCGCTCTTCTTCCGAAATGTCTGCTGGCACTTCTTCCCATAGTCGTTTTAGGGTCTGTTCGGCAAGTGGGTTGAGCGTCTGCTCCGCCACACTGGCCGTTGTACTAATCTTCGATCCAAACCGGTCAATCGTACTTTGCTGCTTTCCTCGGCGTTCCTCCGGATAACCTGGGCCCATAGGCTTCTCCGGATTTTCGCTTCGGTAAGGCTCATCATACGATTCCGTTCTGGCTCGATTAACTGTCACATCGACTACGTTCACTCGCTCCAGCGGACATTCAGTCCGTTTCTTGACTAGCGAATCTCTGTCTCCAACATTCAACATCCTGATCCACACTTCCGTGTCTCTTCCTGTCACCAACGTACGTCCGATTATCAAATCTTTTGATAATTCCATTGGAATGGTCGTCCAATCTTCGTTATCTTTTTGGAAATGCGGGTATACTACCCAAGCTGGAACGTCGACTTCGCTCCTTGGAGGAACTATTATGTCCTCTTGCACAATAACCCTCCGGCACATGGACTCGGTAACGACCTCTTTCAGCGGGATCTTCTCGCTCCCAAGGAAAACGCATCGACTTGCGAAGTCCCATCTTGCCTGATTGGCTTCCAGCCAAGATAACCCCAAGATCACTTCTGTCACTTGGTCTGTAACTAGGCAGGGTACAGGGTACACCTGCTTTCCGATCCGAATCTTAAGGTTAGTTTCACCATCCACCTTAATCTGACTTCCATTAGCGGCTAGGAGTCGCTGTTCTGACGGTACTAGCACAGCGTCTAGCACGAAACGTCGTGGCACAAGTGACATTTCACTTCCAGAATCAAGTAGACAGTGTATACGTTTTCCTGCCAGTCTCGCAACCACGTAGGCCACCCTACTGCCTCTGACCAGTCGGTTTTGGGTTTCCTCTTGTATCGGTTCAGCCTTTGTAGGTTCACTGGTACCGGTTGCACCATTCGTCTCAGCGTTTCTCTGAGGACAAAATCGCTTCATGTGTCCTTTTCGTTTGCACAAGTAGCATTCTATATCCGGGTTACGCAACCGTGTGGGCGGATAAATCCGTCGCCATCCCACATTCGGTTCGGTTGTCCTCTGATCTCCCACCGCTAGATCAGAACTGTTCTCCCTTTCATGAGGTTTTCTCGGAACGATGCCCAAATTCTGATTTATTGTCACTCGATCAAGTTCTCTTGAAAGATTTTTAATCTTTCGCTCGAGATCTTCTAGACGACGAGACTGTTGCCCCTCAGTGCTCGAGTCTTTTCGGTCTTCCATGGTAACTTTAACTCTCGCGTGTCTCCGGTCTAAATCACCACCTTGTGTCGAAGATCGACCATAGGCATCCAACCTCACCGCATGTTTATACGCCGCTTCGAGGTTAACTGGTTCTCGCTCGCGCACCTTCTGCCCCAAATCTTGGTTTGCCAGTGCATCAATGAAAGCGTCACAAGCGACCGTCTCGACGATATCACTTGTTGGTCCTGGGTATGCCAAAGCCATTAGCCTCCGTACTTCCTGCACTACACTACTCAGCGTTTCTCCGTGAGCCTGCCGGTAAGTGCGAAGTTTCATCCGATATAGGCTAGTTTGGTCATCAGACCCGTACCGGGCCTTAAGCCGCTCAACAAGTTCTCGCCAAGACACGTCCCTCTGTGCACCCATGTCCCACAACAGCTGCGAAGCGGGACCCGTTAGGGCACACATTAACTGGTCTGCTTTTTCCTGATCACTCCACCGGTTGCACCGTGCACAAACTTCAAACTTTGCTAGAAAGGCTGCGATCGCTGACTTGCCGTCGTACTTCTCTAGCTTGATTCGTATACCGCGATCCGATCGGTCTCCGCCTCTTGTCCGTGTAACAAGTGATCTTCCGACACTCTTCTTGGGATTTCCTCTCCGGTTGTCCTCATCGTTACTCCTGGAATCGTTTTCCTCGTCTGTCCTCACCACTGACCGGTGCCGACTCTGTCCTCTCAGAGTACCCAACGTCTTCCCTGGACGCCACTTAGAATACATCGTAGTCATCTCTCGGTCCCCTGACGTTGCACTGTCTTCATCAGAGATGTACTCAGCCTGTCTCTGACCTTTTCTACGAGGCTCACCACCTGCGTAGTCTTTGGACTCCGATCGTTTATATTTATTGCGAGAGCTCTGAGAGTTTCCGTTGACGAACGTAACTCTTCTGTCTTCTTCGCGAATATCTCTTTTTCCTGACTCTGGCGGTCTGTCAGATTCGTCGTACCTAAGACAATTACGACTTCTCGAATCTGGTTTGTGCCCTTTAGAGTACCGCTCGTGGGTCTCATCCCAGGCCAAATGATCTCTGTCTCTTCCCATGTTCGATTCTCTCTCGGTTTCTCTATCAAGTGCCTGTCTTAAACCGCGTCTCTCGTACTCTGGTAGACGTTCCTTACCATACGTCTCCCTTTCAGTTTTCTCATAACTCTCGTGTCTTCCTCGTTGGCGGAGGTTTTTCCTGTCAAAGACTCCGGTTCTCATGGCCTCTTCTGGACCAACACTATCGGTGTCTGAATCCGAAGAACTCACTGACGAACGTAATTTCGCCTCAACTCTTCCTCTTGTCAACAGACGTTGTCGACTCGATTGCCTTGCCGTTTTACCGTGTGACTCTCTCCCGCTGTCCTCGGGAAGATAGCGGCTACGTAACTTTTCCGAAGTTCCCGAAAGCGAAACTTCCTCACGTGTCTCTGTGTTACCTCGGCTCCGTGCTGGCTCTTCGATCTGCAGCTTCCCTCGGCGATCCATCTGGTAACCTGGACCCGTAGGTTTCCCCGAGGTCTCGCGTCGGTAAGACTTCGCATGCTGAGCAGCAGGAACAGACAGTTCTTCAAGTTTCGAACTCATCATTGCCACACTCTGTCGCAGGTAAGACATCTCCGCTTGCCAATCTACCTCATCTGTCACAGGTCTTGGGCGACCTTCTTCCATGTTGGTAAACGGTACTCGATTGCCTTCGTTTCGCTGATGCGCCACGATGTCACCACTCGTTTTCTGCACTACGGCGTCACCCCGCGGTTTCAGGCCTGTCTCAATGTCTCTTGGCCTATCACAAGCCTGTCTCGACTGTACAGGTTGCCTGCCCCGTACGATACTAGGTACTTGAACCTGCACAAGGTTCCCCGATCTATTGTCGACGAGTGGTTTGGACCTGTCAAACCTACTCTCACCAACGATCTCTCGCCAGTGTGTGAATGTCTCGTTATTCACATCGTTCCGTACTACCTCAGTAGTCTTTGGAACGGTTATCAACCATCCGTTATCCTCATGGAAACCTCTTTCACGCCCACTGCGGGTTCCAGCTTCCGTTTCAAATGCACTGGTTTCGTCAGGTGCACCCGTTTCATCAAGCAACCTTCGTTTGCTTTTCCGTTTACGTAACTTTGGACGCGCGCCTCCGTGCTCACTATGGGGCACTTCATCCGACTCGTCCTCGGTATCTTCCTGACCTTGCCTGGTTCTGTGACAAGAAAACGCTAGAACCCCACTTCTGGTACCAGTTTGTGACGTTCGTCGCTCGAGGTCAACTAACCCTTCATCAGACGTGGTACCAATTTGTGTCGGTCTTACCCGAGACGCTGCTTCGTCGTCGGGCTGGGTTCGGCTCCAGCCAACTGACCTTCTGGAGTCGCCCGGGTCACTATCCTGTCTACTTCTGCTGTAGACGAGCGGTTCCCTGTCTCCGCTCCCAGTGCCCATTTCTCCAAGAGGAGGTCCCGAGGGTATCGCTTGTTTGCGAACAGTGTCGCTGTCAAGCTCCATCTCACTTTCGGACTCTGCCACTGCCGCGGTCGCCGGGTGGGCAACGTCCTCGTCCTCAGGATGGCCGTCCTTTAGAACAGGGTTCGCTCTCTTGCCGGCAGGAGTCCTCAGCTTCCTGTGAGATCTCTTAGTCAAAGACTTCCTCTGTTTCTCCACCTTAACCGAACCCTCACGTACCATTCTGCATCTCGTGACTCTCGAGTTATCGTCAATAGGGGAAAACTCTGAACGTTCTCCTGTCCGAGAGGACAAGGTGTACATCTGACGAGTCGTCACGTCGTGCCGTCTCAAACACGCGAACATCCTGCGATAATATATGCACGTGTAATATTAACGCGGTGTACTGGTCTCACGACACTCTCTTCTGATAGGACAGGTTCTAGGTCTAAAACCTCCCTAACCGCACGCAGAACTGGGTTCCGACCGGCGCACGAGGTGGGCCCTACTTCGCACTTTGGTCAGTTCTCGGAACTACGTGTTTCGATCACCAAGTTATTTGCTCTGAATAACGACTGGTTTGAATACAAGATTTTCCTGACTCTATCGTTTTCCTGGTCTTACCGCACTGTAATCAGTTGTCGGGCGGTCTTTTCCCGTACTGCGGTCTTTCGGTAACAGTGGTCTTTCCCAGTAACTATTTTTAGTTACCGGGCGATGGAGCCCCTCCAACGCTCCACCGGCGTGTCAGCCATCCAAGTGTCACAATCCAAATGTAACGCCGACCCCGTAAGGTTACCAGAATGTCCTGAATTTTGTTCCCAAGAATTTCCGAATTTTGGTTCCCTAACGAGGGTCACGCTTACTCCCACAGGTAACCGGACAAGCTCCAATCGCGGAGTTCTTCAAACCCCAAGAGGGAATTTCCTGCCTGTCGCCAAATTTACCCTTATTATCGTTTCTGTACTAAATTGGTCTTTTCAGGTATCCCGACGGTCACTTCACCGAGTGCCGAAGTCGCGTAAAACTCTCCCAGCCGAGGACGCCGAAGTCGCGTAAAACTCTCCCGGCCGAGTACGCCGAAAGTGCGTAGAACTTCCCTTGTGTCGAATACGCCGAACTCGCGTAAAACTCTTCTCAGTGGATAAAACCAAACACTGTCGGATCTTGGAGTTCTTCAAACTCCAAGAGGGATTTCCTTGCCCGACGCCAAATTTACTCTTGGTTTCAAGGATTTCAGAATTCCAGAAAATGGCTACCTTAAGAAGGTCACCTCTACTCTCATGGGTTACCGGACAAGCTCCGATCGCGGAGTTCTTCAAAACCCAAGAGGGACTTTCCTGCCCGTCGCCAAATTCACCCTGGTTTTCGATCTCACACTGAATTGGTTTTCCTGTGTATCAACGGTATCCTTCCCCGAGTATTACTCAGCCGTAGATTTCCCACGATCGGGATCTAGCCCGCTTCGCGATCAACTGAGGGATCGGCGCTGTCGGCCCGTCTCCCAACAGTGAACTTCTTTAGCTGTACTCGGGATCGCCTGATTATATTATTCGGACGCCCCTTTCGTCCGTAAATATATTTGTACTAACCGGAAACTCGAACTCTGACTCTGTCGTAACCAAATTCACTCGCCTACCACACTGAGTGCAGTATATTTAAATCGGTAACTGAATCGCTAACCAACAACACTGTTTGACAGTATTGCTATGTATGAAGAGTCGAACCAACTCTTCACGTATAAAGCAGCACACCGTGAGGCAGGCTCTATGCATCCCGAATTAACGCGTCTGCTCGCTATGCGCTGGCTTTACACCGTCGATCGGGCTTCCCTGCCACGGTCGTTGCCGGCCAGTTGCCTATTGAAATTAAATAAAAATTAAATGATCGATGCTGGGTCTTCGCATGTAAAATTAAGAGAAACGATGCTGTTCCCTTCGCATGTAAACTTAAAGAAAACGATGCTATTCGCATAAAATAAATCCTCCCACTTACGCACTGTGGTCTTGACCGCCACACATTTACTGTATGCATTTGCTCTATACTTTAACACATTATTTGCAACCACATTTGTTACGTTTTCTTATGACTAAATATAGGAAAAGCTGTGACCCTAAGTGTTCTGAATGGATGCTGATCCATATGCTGAATATTCAGGACACTTTGAACGTCTGCATCTTAGATTCAATGGGACTATTTAGTAAGGTATAATAAATGCAGAACATCTGTTGAAACCTGAGATTTTCTATCAAACGCATTTCATTCGTGCAGCAAGCGAATTAATAAATAATAACTTCTTGAAAACAGTTGATATTACATTACCGTATTATTCACTTACTTTAATTTTACTGACCTGTTTGCCATAAGCTAACTAAATTTGTCTGCTGAACGTTGGCTGCTGAAGCGTGCTTAGCTATAGGAGACGTCGTCATGCTTGATTAGGAGACGTCGTCATGCTTGACTAGCAGACACCGTCATGTTTGACTAGCAGCACCGTCATGCTTGACTAGCAGACCATGGACTATGTTGCAGATACAATCGGGACCTGCTAATCACTTATAGACCCCCCACCGCTTGTACTAACGGCGAATACATTGAAATATATCTGTTCAAGTTAGCTTCCCATGTGTGTCCGTCTCTTTCATATGTGTATGTGTGTTTGTCTGTCTGTCTGTCTGTCCTTGTATGAGTGTTTCGATGCCTTCTTGTGTGTAAGGTTCTTTCTTTTTCAGATCTTAGAGTCGCAGCATGCGGCGGGACACCATATATGTAATTAGTAACTTCTAATGCGCCGGTGTCTAATGCACAAGGCATCAACCGATGGCACAAATATATGTCTGGCTCCATCTTTCTGGCATTGTCTCTCTGTGTCTTTGTTCGTCCGTCTGTTTGCATGTCTGTTGCAGTTGCAAACATAACAGGTATTTCGGCCTCGGCATATCGGAGAGGGTTATGTATCCATCGAAGTCGGCAATTATTGCATTTGACGACATATGACACCTAGCCAGGTGAGAGTCGTGGCTGGCAGATTTCGATGCCGTAAAATTCTTACGGGTTATTGCACGGAACTCTGTCTGATCATCTGTCTGTCTATCTGTCTGTCTGTTTGTCTATCTGCCTGTCTGTCTATCTGTCCATCTGTCTGCCTGTCTCTCTGCTTGTCTGCCTGTCCCTCTGTCTATCTGTCTGTCTATCTGTCTGTCTGTCTATCTGCCTGCTTCTGTCTCCGCTTCGTAGAATATTTGTTCGAATTTGCTTGAGGGAAGGCGGCGCTGATTACAGTTTCACAACCGCTGCTGTTGTTGCTGTTGTTGTTGTTGTTGTTGATGTTGTTGCTGCTGCTGTATCATTGTTCCGTTCCCATAAACAACAGCAGAACCATCGCATAAGTCATCACAACACTTCTGAGAGAATGTAAACAGGAGGTGCTTTATAAATAGTGCATTATATTCAACTAGATTGTAGCTACCATAAGAATATAAGTCCACGGTTTCTGTTAATCATAATATGGTCGGGTAGTGTGAGGTATGTGATCCTGCAACGCCTTTCTCCGGAAAGAGTCTATAAAGGCGTTGACCATCGAAGGAGTTGGCGTTGTTTATCGGCTGAAGCACAAACAGAGCAACAATACGACGACAACTGGACAGAAACCTTAAGCAGTTACAGCATTTCATAAAAACAACTATATGTGACTTTTATTGCTTCTAATATGCTGCCTTTATTACTCAGCTGTTGCATATAATAATTATAATACTACTTTCTGCCCTCTTCCGTGTAGTTCCCGAAACTCAAGTTTCAATAAAGCTTCCAGGCTTAGGCGTCTCACTGACAGGGTCGTCGTGAAGTACAAGAATAGTGCTGGTTGAAATCCAGGAGTTTGGTTGTTACTGGAGATTAGATCTGTTTCATGATTTCTTAAATACAATTAACGCTAGCATATTATTATTAGTCCACAGTCGATGATTATTTCCTAATTAACGCTCATGTGTGACTACCGCTGAGTTTCAACCAATTGAACTTTGAAAAATTGAAAGTTTCTGTTAAACGTGCACTTGTTTTATATACCTATCATGTTCAAACTTTGATAAAAAAGATCATCCAACTCGAATTAGACCCAGCTAATGAGTTGACTTATAGAGTTCAAGGTCACGACGCGGGTCATGATTTGCCTTAAGAGACAAATCTTGAGTTGACTTATCTGGCGCTGGTTCCGAGTGTATGCTTAGCCTATGCCCTACATTGAAAGTAACTGATCAGAGCCTTAGACCAAAGTCCTGAATTGATTCTAATTTTAGACTAATTTTAGACTAATTTTATTAAATACAATTACGATTGTCTCAGTTTGTCTGCCTGTACTTTAGATCTAATTCGGTTAGAAAAGGTTTTCTAGGCCATATAGCTTAAGGCACTTAATTGATACATTTATCAACTGTTTGGCTTCGGTATTCACTCCCAGACAAACTGTGGGCTATAAATCGAGGGCGAAATCCATTAGCACAGTGCATCAGTTGAGAAGAGAGCGATAGCACTCGATATATTAGGGTTTGTGAAGTGGAGTTTTGTGCAGCGATTGCCTGAAAGAAGGAAGGGTTGTGCAATTCGTGGGTCTCAATGGTTCAGGCGCACGTTTCGTTTTCTTTAAGTCGATGATGAATCGACCTCGAAAGCTCTTCGAAATGTCACTGGTTGAACATCGGATGAGGCCCAACTGCTGAAGTATTGGGTGCCTCTGGAGAAAACTCAACGATAGAACGGTCCTCTGATTCTGATCCGATGCGCATCTTAAAACGCAGCCAGTCTAGAATGTTGAACTATATAAATTGCCTGTTTACAGAACTCAGGCTTGTACAGCAGGCAGTAAGATCAGACATTTTTGTTGTGCGCTCATTGTTTGGACGTAGAAAGACGTAATTTCTACGGATTCCAAGACAAAAATTATGTAAGTGTGCCTCTAGTCACATTATATAGTGTCACGTGCAATGCCTTAGGCCTACATGTATTCAGCATACCCAGGAGTGTTCTAGTTCCTTCGAGCGCCTCTGGTGAGTTTTCGGGAAGAGGCGCTATATAAATATTTGACTACATTACATTGTATCCTATATAGGCCTAAATATACGAATGAATCCGTGTATGCTCGGAATCATATAGTTCCTTACTTTCTACAGGATGTACACTGTACAGACAGCTGAAGGCCTATATATAAGAATCCTCGAGTAACATACAAGTTTATCGATTGCGCAGAATGGCAAAAATCTCTTCAATAAAAAGAATAAAAGAATAATAAAAAGTTTTTTCTGTTGCTGTGGAAACGGAGATTAATCCGTGGAACTCTGCTATTAGGCTATATATATAGTCTGTCTTTCACTAATGGAGGCAAAGCTATCAGTGCTGCTTAAAGTATAATTTTTAAGCACTTAGGTGAAAGCAGAGCACTTGTCCGTTTAAATAGGTCCAACTAAAAGTAAAATGAACTGTAGTTTTCAATTTAATTCCAGCTAATGGTAATTTTTTGCAGTTTTCTTTTTTCCTTTCATACTGTTCTGTTTCTATTTATTTTAATACCGCCTCCCGTCTTTAGCTGTTTTTATGCACGCTTATTATTATTATTATTATTATTATTATTATTATTATTATTATTATTATTATTATTATTATTATTATTATTATTATTAGTTGTCGTAGTAGTAGTAGTAGTAGTAGTAGTAGTAGTAGTAGTAGTAGTAGTTGTTGTTGTTGTTGTTGTAGTAGTAGTAGTAGCAATAATGATAATAATAATAGCAGTAGTAGTAGTAATAGTGGTAGTAGTAGTGGTAGTGGTAGTAGCAGTTATAATAATAATACCAGTAGTTGTAGTAGTAATAGTAATAGTAGTGAGAGTAGTAGTAGTCGTACATAATTCCAAAGTATCTAAGCCGTAAAGCAGGGACATTAAATTAGATATCCTATGTTTAGTATTGTTAATATTAAGAATGTATTTTTATCTTGTTAATGTGAATCTGATGAAACACCGCTGCCCCATACGGCGAAGATTGCTCCCCATCGGGTGATCGGGTGAAGTTAATCACCTCTTCGATTCGATTCGTCTTTCGTCGCGCCACTTTGATCGCCCTTTCAATACTCCTTCGAGACCAGATCCTTCCCTGACTTAACTCATTGGCGCTTCCTCGACTGTCAGACGCCGAAGCATCTTCCATGATCCATCATATCCAGGCCATTTTGAGACCGTCAAATCCACCGCTTTGCGGCCTCTGCTTGCTCTGCTGCTGCAGCCTGCAGTCGCTCTTCTGGATCTCGTGTTTCTTCGATCGTTATACTGTCAAAGGATCCGGTCAAGAAACGGTGATTGCGATTTGGTTGAAGTCTTAAGTAAACCAGAACCGAGGTCTCGATCGGGCCGTAGAATATTAGACGATACTCGGGTCGTTTTATATTCAACGAACGAACGATAACTGCTTTTCCGCAGACTTCCGCTGTTTTGGGTCGACTAATGAAAAGAGACATCACGTTGCGTTTCCACATTTGTCAATTCTGCAACAAACTGGACGCAGAAGCGCGAAGAAACCACAGAACACGTTAGACATAGAGTTATGCTATTGCGCTTTAATGTGTTTGAAGCTATGGCGAAGAACGAAGTCTCTATAGTTTATGTTAACGACTTACATGTATGCACACTGCCGAGAAACAGTAGAATTCTGTAGTGCGTACAAATGCCAAAGCGCTTCGATATGACTGTCTTAATTACGACAGAACGTCGGCAGGAAGTAACCCACATCTCTTCCAATAACTCGACCTGTGTCTGTACCATTGAATGTCTTCCTTAACGTACGGAAGAAAAAAAACACAGCCTCGAAAGAAGACACTCTCTGCGTATCCATAGAAACCGCGCCGCTCAGTCTCCATCGAGATGCCACTCATATGATCAAAGCCCGTTGTTGAATTCTAGAGTCGTCCGATTTCTAGCGCAACTTTCACTAGATGAAAGACAGTCTTGTCGTTTTTTCCCTACATCAATTCACAATAATTCAACTTTGACAGTTACTTTTATCGTCGACATAAAATTTCCATACGTACGAAGCTAAAAAGTACAATAATCAACAATAATTAGCGTCAGATGCAAATGAAAAACATCTGACGTTTGACTGTTCTATCAACTGAGTACAAAATACAATCTTCTAAGCCATTTCTGCCTGCGAGTTATTAGCTATCTGCCTTGCATAGATCAAGTCACCGCATACAGGTCTCGATACAAATCAATGCTGACCTAACGTATGAGTGCCAAGGCACCTAACAGTAGGTGATACATCCGTATTAGTCAGACACGCTCGGACTGGTTCAGAAATTGCTGGCCTGTCATTTAACGTGGAGCATAATGCCGTATCTAGAAGTTTACTCGAGAAGTAGAGAGCACCGTCTCAAATTAACTCCGAGAAGCAGCCATGGGTAGGAAATGTTGGCTACTTCACTTGCTGAAGATGTCAGGAATGGCATTGTTCTTTCGTCATCTGACGTTTTCGCTAATAAACGGTACTACCAATCTACTCATTCTAAAACTGAGTTGTACAGCGGCGCAAGTATATAACGGAAATATTGAATTTTCATTCTGTCATAAGTAAGTAAGTAAGTCTTTATTTGCATCTGTCTGTCAATTGCCCATGCATTATGTCGGGAATATGAATCCAGCTCTCTGGGTTAACAGTCCAGGACACTAGCCACAAGACCTCGGTTTCATTAACCATCTGCAAAAACCAACACTGAAGCCTTTGTTTCAGTAGAGCGCCCTACAATGACACGCGGACCAACCACTTCGCTTCCGGCCACTATGGATCCGCTAGGCACGTCAAACTATTGACAGCCAATATCAAAAGACTAAAGGCATTTATGCGAAAGATGCGATTTGTAGAGGAAGGGGCATTTAGTACGTTGGTTAATACTACATGATTTCTCCTTCATATTACCCACGCACTGTGCACGCAGTTGTTCCTACCCATCGGTTTCCTCCTCGCTGATGGTAACCACGAATCGCACACTTTTTACACTATCATTTGCATAGAATTCGACTTTAACAATACTTCTTCACACAAGTTATTTCAACATCCAATTTCTTATCACGAGTAGGTTAATAATAAGTCGTATTCTATGTTCATTTGAGCTTCCACAAAACCTATATTAGTTTTAACTTCTTGCGGAATTGTGATACCAATATCGCCGAACTTTCTTTACCGCCAGAACACGAAAGACGCCTCAACCATGACCTCTGACCTTATAGTCATGTGACTCGATGACGTCTTGACTACTTACACATATATACCCGTATGTCGAAAAGAAGTAGAGCAAAGCCCTGGGTTTATAGATTCCTTAGGCGGAAGAGCAATTCGACAGTATGATAAATTCAAAAGCGTTGCCCAGCTCGACGGTAAATCTCTACTTTCATCGGACTTAAGCGCCAGTAAGTTGCAGTGTAACCGACAACCAATGTCTTAAGCCATTCGTATTTGGAATTTCATGTGACTAAACATCATTCACTGCTGCACAACCCAGCTATCGAGTGACGTCTTATGTTCGACATCAAACTTGGCTGTGCATCTATAAAAGCAGGGCGTTCGTCCTTCCTTGAGCGCGTGAATGCCCCTGACAGTCACGTCCGTTGGTCCCCCATTAAATCCATTGCACCCGTCGGCATCAGTGCCACGCGCTTCACCAAACATACGTGGCTGTCTAGGTACACTAAAATTCCTTCTATTCGCAGACGAACTCTGCAGTAGGACAACAATGGACATTCTGCATTATTTATATAACGTGTACCCGGTGTAGGTTCTTACGCCCGTTACTTTGAAATAAATGCCCATCGTTAACATAGCAACAGATATAATATTACAGTCGCTCCCTAGGGAGTGTAGGGAGCGAAAAGGTTGAATCAAGCGCGTATCGAAACTGCGTCCTTCCGATCTTCATGCCAACGTGTTACCATCTAACTTTCTCCCCGCTCCACTTTGTTCTTTGGTTCTCAATCGGTTCTTGATACGCCCCTCACGAAGATTTTCTCCTCTTCACCACCGTCTTATAGAATTCGCAGTTTCTTTAACGAACCTCTTCGACATTTTCATGTTCATTCAGCCAAGAGTTCACTAAGTGCAACGTTCGTTGGTTGACCACATTCTCGAACAAATTTAATTCATCTCAACGCTACTTCGTCTTCATACAACTAAAACAAATCGTCCGTCTATCGCCGAAAGTAATGCACCGCTTCGACCCTCCGCAAATTTTCAGTTCGATGATATTAGAGTCCAGGGCTGTTGTCGAGGGTATACGCGGGTATACAGCGTATACTTACCTCTAGAGACCGTATACTCACCTCACAAAATATTTAGACTCCTATATTTATTTATATTAAATTACTGTAGCGTATACTCACAAAATACTGTAGCGTATACTCACCTTTAATTTGTTTCGGAAAACTAACCGGTAGCGTGTACTCACCTCTAATTTTACTACTACAGCCCTGTATTAGACTGTTTCTATCTATAGCAGATTTTGCTACGTTTTGCATTTTATTCTAATCTTCAATAAAATTGATCAAACTCATTTAAACTCTTCTACGAATCGATCATAATAATCTTCTTCTGTATTAATTCAAACCGACAAACGCAGTAAGATTACATTTAAAAAAATCTCTTGACTAAAAAGACAGTAGGGCCTACAATCAAATCTTAACTAAACACGCGGTTTGGCAGCCATGCAAGGCAGCCATGCAAGGCGCCGCCCTAGAGGGGCTTACGGGAAGCGATCCGCGAACCTAATGCTCTCCTGGCCATGAGTGTTACCATTACTCTATCCCCCTCCCCTCAGGAGCCTTGTAGAGTTCAAAGTTTAAAGCGGACAATCGAAAGCAAGTACTCGTGCGATATTCATCTTGCTGTTGAACGCAGCAAGATGAATATGCATTTGTAATAGGCGTTTCATTTTCAGAGTAATTCAAGCGTCATTCAGATACGTATCTGGACCGATTGCAACAACATTATGAATCTTATCTAACCTTACATATACATACGCAGAAGGGAAAGGGAGTAGTAAAGGAGAATGCAGAATTAAATCGATTTGAACCCGAGGGAAACTGCAATTTTATCGATAATTCGGAGGCAGACAAATGTTCAAGTGATAGATTTCTATCGACGCTGACACAATTATTGCGATGAAAGACCACGTGCTGTGGCACATTTAGCTGTCAAGGACTTTGCACTGGGATATTCTGCACCAAGTGACCCTGGGCTGAAGGATATTTTGCACTGGGATATTCTGCACCAAGTGACCCTGAACTGAAGGATACTTTGCACTGGGATATTCTGCACAAAGTGACCCTGAAATGAAGGATACTCTGCACTGGATTGCTGGATTTATTCGTAAGCTGCAGTTCATATCCATACATTTCACACATCTGAAATTCCCTCAGCAGATTCTTACTTGAAAACACCCAGTATACTCCTGTAAATTATACGTACTTTCATCACTATTCCTTATAATCTGTACGATGACGAGGAAGTGCTTACAGTCACATGTTAGGGGTCGTCCATTCATTATGTCAACAAGCAGTTTTTGACCCCCTCCCTCCCCCTTGTCAACAACTGTCAAGCATTCAAGGACCCCCTAATAAAATTATGTCAACACAAATCCCCCCACCAAAAATCTTTCCATCGAAAGAAACTCGAAATATTAAATTTTAGAAAAGAACCCTAGATATTCGCATTTAAGAGATTATGCAGCGCCATAGTTCGAGAATTCGCATTTTACGAATTTTAAGAATTTTAAAAATTCACGAATTTTAACGAATTTTAAAACTGCACTTTTAAAATTCGTAAAAATTCGTGAAATAATAAAATAATAGAATTCTTTGCCATGGCAACGAATTTTATCATTTGTTTACTTTTGAACTTTTAAGCAAGTAAATGTCAGTGTCACTGGCAATCAGTCAGCCGGTAAAGATAGCTGACTAGCAACACAATAGTACTGATACTCAGTTACTGTTCTACTTGGAGTCTTGAACATCGATTTCTATCATAGTTGGGGTGTGTGACTGTGAGTGTCAGTCAGCAGAACGAAAACCACGTGCCCGAGCTCCAGTGTGACCAGTCAGTCACAGAAAAAACTTGCAAGTTGCAACCAAACATGGTTAAGGGTTGGTAACGTTCACTGAGCTGTGTCTTCTTCTTCGTCGTCCTCTGATTCTGAGTCAGGAACAGTCCACTGCTCCCACTCGACTCTGGTTTCTGTATTTTCGTCATGCAAATGCTTCCGAATTCCGGCAGAACAACCAACATATTCCTTGTCACAAAAACAGCACTATTTTTGGATTACCCTTTCCTTCTCCTCCAAAATTACTACATACTTCCACTCCGGTTCATGTTCCTTCATCTTCAAAAAGTTAGATTTTAACTAAATTAACTCGTTACGTAATAAACTTTTATACTGAATGTTACATTAAACTCTAAGCAGAAGCTTAACACAACAAATCACGACGTCATCACATTTGTTGTTGTTGCTTAGGCTAGGCTGTTTTTGCAAAACCCACTGTCAATGTAAAAAAGGCCCAACGAATTGTTAAGAATTTTTACGAATTTTAAAACAGACCAAAAATTCGCGAATTTTTACAAATTTTAAAACCGAAAGTCACGAATTCTCGAACTATGTGCAGCGCATTTTCTCAATAATCTGGGAACAACAAACAAGATAATTTAAAACGAAGAAAATATCGCATTTTATTAAATTAGCCTACATGCAGAAAAGAAATAAATCACACATAAAGACTTTCCAAATCTATGGTTACTTTTTGATTAAACTATTGTTGACGTCAATTTGTCTTGAACACCCCTCCCCTTGTCAAGAATTTTCAAACTTTTTCAAACCACCTCCCTCCCCCATTTTGTTGACATAATTAATGGACTACCCCTTAGACGTTCAGTGACACATAATGCACTTCTTTTCCGTCACCTTCTTAACCTCAGCTGAAGACCTCAAGAGTGAAATTTCACGCCAATGAGTCTTCGTCCACTTGGGTCAACACACCGATGCACAGGCCTCGTCCGTTAGGCAAACTAGGCAGCCGCCTAGGGCCGCCGATTTTTAGGGGCCGACAATTTTCCATTTTTCCGAAATTAACATCGAAAAAAATAATTTATGGAAATTCATAAATGAGACAACGTTGGATTATTTTTTAATTATTATTCGCTAGATGAAAGTATTACAGTGTTGGTGTAATAAATTATGTTCTATTAAGGTAGGGTTCACCATTAAGTTTTAATCATAAGCTTTTGCCTAGGGCCGTCAAATGTCTTGAACCGTGCCTGCCGATGCAACTTCTAAGTTTACAGATGCGTTCAACACTCGGTCATCGTCGAGGTCGGACATTTGCTCGCAATCACCAATCTCCCGACCTTTCGTCCGAAATTCTTTATCATCCAATGTCCGCCTCAACGACCGAATATTCTACGAACCTATAATTGAATATAGTTAAGACAAACGACTCGTTACCACCTTACCTCAAAGAGACGGCCAACTTCAAATGTGACAGCGAGAATATTTATGCCTGTAAGACTTATCGCTCCTGAGTAGACAGACTTGAAGGGGCGCTATATAAATGTTCCTTAACTTATACGAGAGGCGCGTGAACGGCAGAAGGTAACAAGACGCTCGTAAACTTTCCAAGTTAACTGCACATCGCTGCAGCGAAGTGCCGAGCATAGTATACGTGCGTATATATATATATGTGTGTATATATATATATATATATATATATATATATATATATATATATGAAAATCGCCAAACGCCAGATGAATATATATATATATATATATATATATATATATGTACGGCAGATGAGTTTTTTACCCTTAACGCTCTATTTCGCTATATATACTGTAGTCGTCGGCCGAAATCGCGTCTAACCCTACATGAACAGCAGCAAGACAATATATCCTGGGACCTCCTTGAGACTGAACTGGGCGAAGTCGTGCACGTAAATCCTATTTGCTCCTTGTTACGGTGGGCTTATAAAGACATCATCCGAAAGTCGGTCGAGTGCCTCGGATTACGTACGTTGATAAATCATGTTCGCCCATGCGTCAGAATTCAATTGAGAGTGGAAAGCGCAACAGGTGGTATTTCAATCGCCGGGTCAGGTTCAATGTCGCAATGACTTCCTATATGGCAGTGCATTTGTGAACTGGTTTAACCCTGAAATCCATTTTCTTTCTGAATGCATAGCTAGAAAGTTTTGAAACTCGTCGTTGATAGGTACCGGTATACTACCTTTCAGCGTTGGAACCTTAAAACGACGCCTCGACTCTATGGCAATAGGTCATTTAATATATGAGACATTTAGCAAATCAACTTGACTACTTGTTATGCTCAACCTTACCTTACCTTATCAAGCCTTACCTTATATACAATGCCTCGCCTTGCTCTATCTTGCTTTATCATGCCTTACCTTACAATACAATACTGCTTCTTGCCTTACCTTACCTTGCCTATCTTTAGTTACCTTAACTAGAATGGCCTTACATTATCCTACGTCATCTTTAAGGCCTATCAATCATTTTACGCATCATCTGTGGTGCCACAGTCTAATATGCGGGTGCGTCTGAGTTCGATTAGGGCTTGGAGCTGAATGTCGCCGCAGAGGAAGAGTAGTCGCGTTGATCGAGATATGATCGATGACGTCGTTGATTTCTTCAAATCAGTCGTCGAAGATGGGACCCGATGAAGGACTCGATATATAAATCGATTATT